>APFE031612783.1:277731-297677 GCA_000404065.3 Pinus taeda
AGAGGGAGAAATAAAGAGAGGTAAAGAGTTGGGGGCGGGGGAGGATATTGGGGAAGGGAAGAGAAGGAGAGTGAATGAGAGGGGGAGAGTGGAGGAGAGAGAGGGGAAGAGGGAGAGAGGGTGAGGGACAATGTGCGTGAGATAAAGTGAGTGGGGTGAAGGTTTATAGAGAGGGGGAAAGAAGATGGGGAAGGAGGGAGAGAGCCCCGGGGTGGGGTTTTTGTGAAGGAGGGATTAGGGGAGGCGAGAGGGGAAGAGAGAAAGAGGCAAAGACAAAAAGAGATAGATGTAAAGAGATGGCAAGAGGGGGAGAGTGAGAGAGAAAGGGCGGGAGGGAGTGAGAGAGAGAGAGACTGGAGAGAGGGGAGAGGGAGAGAGACAGTGGGGGGAGAGAGAGTGGATAGACAGAAAGAAATAGAGAGAGGGAGAGAGAGTGGGAGAGGGAGAGGGATATCCGTTGTTCACAACAAGCATATTCCCTTTATTGACTTGTTGTGAAACATAGTGTTGACTTATTTTGTATATCCTTTATATGTTCTCGCAACTAGTCTTGACCGAATAGAGCCACTCATTTATCCTTGTCATAAAGAAGCCTTGAACTTAACTTGACGGAGAACACAATTTTTTGATTAATTCCACAAACGTTTCCATTTTTATGAGATGGATGGGTCATAGTCACATCATATACAAATCAACATTAGAGCAAGCTTTCACATTGAACAAGGAA
Source organism: Pinus taeda (assembly GCA_000404065.3). NCBI lineage: Eukaryota > Viridiplantae > Streptophyta > Pinopsida > Pinales > Pinaceae > Pinus > Pinus taeda. Next base: position 278,459 of record APFE031612783.1, read on the forward strand.
TAATCCATGCTAGAGGATTGAAGAAAGGAGGGTAATAATTGAAGCTTGAGTGTAACTTCTAGAAGAGTATTCTCTATGTGAATCCCATTTGTCATTAGAATCTGCTAGAGTTCTCATTTCTATAAGTTGTTGGAGTGTGATTGCACATTCAATACGTGTTAGAGCTTTTGCAATAGTTGATATGTGAATTAGGAAAATCACAACATAAAATACAATACTTAATCAAGCACACATGCTTATGAATACGACACAATTATTTGACATAGCAATTTGGACCTCATAAAAAATGGTAAATAAAATAAAGGATTTATCTTATTGAGAATTTATAAAGGAGCACATCACATCATTGTAGAGACAAGACAATATTTCATCTAGTTTAGCATTCCTATACCATAGTCTGTATATACAACATTTGCCAAAAAAATAGCAAATTTCTCTTGTCTATTACTTTTTATTGTAAATACTACAAAAAGAAAGGTCATTACTTATAAATAAGGGTGGTTGTTCATGTCCATCATAATTCACCATGAACGCATGTGTATAGCAATATTCTTAGATATGCATTGCAATAACACACAAGGAGGTTTCTCTCTTTATTCATTTCTAAAGACCCAAATAGGTTGTAATAAGTTCCCAGTGAGTGAATGATTAATTGAGTGATGGGGGTAAAACCCATCGTTTTATATGGATTTGAGATTTGGGGCCCAAACCTTTGTTGTAGATAGTGGGCTTGCATCTAGAGGGTTTAGGCTTGTGCATGAACACCTTATTTGGTGCAAATGTATTCATAAAGATTTATCAATTTATTTTTTGTCATATGTCATTTTGTATACATGCACATAATCAATAAAGGGGTATACTAGGGATATAAGTATAAAGGGGTATAAAAAATTTTAATGAAAAAATGGATACCTACAATATCTAGTGAAAGTAGGGTTTTTTTTTTAATTGGGAATGTGTATTGGGTTTGTATTGGTAGGGGGTTAAATAAAGTGATATTTAGAGGTATTTTCCAATATGTAGTCAAATTAAGGGTATTTTTTAGTATGCCATGAATGCACGTGTTATGTTATAGGTTCATTGAGTGAAGCCCCTGTGAGTTTCAGGTTGGGGAACATGTGTACTTTCACATAAAGTCCAAGAATATCTCCTTGACGATTGGATCATGTGCCAAGATGGAACCTCGGTATTGTGGGCCTTTCGAGATCCTTTTGAGGAATGGACTAGTGGCCTACCAACTTGCACAACCTCCGAAAGTGAAATTCCATGATGTTTTCCATGTCTCATTGCTTAAGAAGTATCTGAAAGATGTTGATCATGTGATTGAATGGTCTCTATTGCAGGTGGAACCATAAGGATAATTTAGCCAAAACCTAAATGCATTTTGTAGTGAAATATGCTCATGCTCTAGAATCAAGCAATTAAGCAAGTTAAAGTGCACTGGAACCACTTTAGGCCCAATGAAGCTACATGGGATATGGTTTATCAGATGCGAGCTATGTATCCTTCATTGTTTATCGGTTGAGGCAAATGAGTTTTGGTATATGTATATATATGTTTATGTATGGTTGTTATTGTAAATACCACAATGAGTTGTGTTAGAAAGCTCCAATAAGTTGTATGGTTGTCATGTTGTCATGTTCGTTATGTTGGTTTTGCTTTTCAGAAGGATGTTCATTATAAATATTGCATCGAGCTAAGTTATAAAGCTCCATGGGAAATATGTTTCAGTTTCCAATGGTCTTGTTGGTCATAGGTGCCATAGAACACCGATGATGTTGTTTCCCTAAGGGGGAGAGGTTTGTAATAGCGTTGGGTTAAAATCTCATGTAATAAAGTTAATAAAGGAAAAATAAGACCAAGATCATGGGACACATAGTCCAAGCTAAATGTTGGGAAAAACATATTGATGGGGTATCACTTGTGATTAATTTATGGCTAAGGAAATTGGCAAAGGCATTGTCAATTGCAAATTGACATTAATTGACATTTATTCATGAAAATAACAGAAAATAAGAGAAAAAGAAGGTGAAAGGTCACATAATTTCATGTGAGGAAAATTGAAGGAAAAATAGAAGAAAATAGAGACCTCAATGATAGAAATGCTTCTAAGGACCAGTTCACAACTTTGTTTCAATTCTAGATTGGAGCTCTCTTATTTCTCTCACTCTCTCATACTCTTTCACACTTAGCGTTTTCTTGGAACACTCTTGGAGCATTTTGGCATACATTGGATTTGGAGAAAGAAGGCAAGGAAAAGTGAAAAAGCATAAGAGGACAATGAAATCAGCAATTACAATGGGATTTCTTTGCATGTAACAAGTTGCATTATGATCTCCTTGTTGATTTATGGATGCATGGTATATGCATGTGATTACTTGGTTATGAGTTGTCATTGGCATGGAGGACTTCCTGGATTGACATTGGTTTTAGCCTTGCCTTGCTATTTCATGGATAGCCATGGTGTTGTGGGTTTTTCCATCTGATTGTTTTTCTAGTTGGTGCTCATAATTCCTTATGGGTGTGGGTTGGAACACACACTTTGGAGCTCTGTAACAACTTGGGTTGAGTTATTAGTCCTAGAGCCTAGGTTGTAAAAATGCTCTGGAGCCCTTGGTGGGTTGAATTACTAGTCCTCGGGACGGCTTGGACAAATTCTCTAGAAGCTTGGAAGGTTGTGGCTTGAGTTAGTAGTTCCTAAAGCCCTGTAAACCTTGGCTCTAACCAATCTCGTTGGTGTTAGTGATGTCCAATTGTGAGGTGGAATCACTGGTTGAGGGTTGAGGTGGTTTGGCCTTTGGAAGCCCTGGTTTGGTCTTTCTTGGTTTATTCCATGAGATCCCACATTCATTCTTGGAATATGGAATGAGGGTGATTGGCTGAAAGAGAGATTTGGTTCATCGTAATCTATGGTCAAGTGGTACGTGGAAGTCCCTGACTTAGTTTGATTTTCCATATGTTAGAGGAGTTATTTTCCTATTGTATTTTATGAGTACTTGTACTTGATATTATGTGGCTTTGATGGTTGTTCTATCATGGTTTACATGTTGTTCATTTGTTGGTTATATGTTGGTTATACAGCTTGAGTGGGCCTAATGGTTAAGAGCATGTGTTTCCTCCTAAGAGGTCACAGGTTCAAAACCAGAGGGGGGTAGAGTATGTATGCCTTCGTAGACTTAGCAGTCAAATCGCTGCGCGGAGGTGGGTCCCTTGTCCCACAAACAAGGGGGTCTCATACACCAATTTGGTGTCTGGCTTGGCTGTAACCTTAAAAATGGATATTATTATTATTATTATGTTTATTATTTATGGCTCTTGATATATTTTGATTAGTTTATGAATGGTTAATGAATGCATGAGCTAACAAATGTTATTGCAACTATTATGAGAAGGAATTGCACCTTCTTGGTGGTTCTCAAATAAGTTTTAGGCCCTATATGCATTCATGATCATATATTACATGTTCACCATATGTTTTAGGAAATGACTATCATGGTTAGGATTGGATAGGTCAAAGTATTTGATAAAATTTTGTATTAATGGCTTTGTCTTGATGTCATTTATCATTCTAGAAAATCCCACTAAATTATGGGTAGTGGTCTGGAGGTTGACCTAGAATTTAGACTCTGAATCCGGGACTACACCCTCTGAACTGGAGAAATTAGGTTCGAACTACATGGATGTAATTTTGTGCATGTAGTTGGAGGCTCCCAACCACATGGATGCCTTTCTATGGGTGTGGTTGTGGGCTTGGGGCTAAGTAAAATAGGTCTAGCTCAAGGTTTGGGCACTTGGGGTGGTTGTTCAGCCTCTGAGTGACATGTAGCCCCTGTAGGATGTGTTGAGTTGTCAATTTGTCATCATTAGTTGACCCCACTTCCTTAATTGGATCTAGGAGGTCAAGTCAGGTCATAGTAGCTCTTCCTCTCATGTTTACCCCGACAAACTGGGTAAATGTGGGAGAGGTGGTTACATTCAATCTTTGGAAGTGCTCAATGTTTTCCCCAACTAAACCCTTTTGTTTGAGATTTATCAATTGGCTAAAGAAAGTATTCATATTAGTATGCTTATAATGTGCTATCAATTCCTCTGTAAAAAAATTCCATGTGACAAGTAATTTATGAGAACAAAGTCAATGATTCCACACAAACTGATTGAGTTCTAAATATAAAGATGCAATGTGTACCTTTTGTGTGTGTTGGACATCATGTAGATCAAAGAAATGTTCCATATGTAGTATCCATGTTACCAGATCCTTGCCATGAAACTTCCTTATATCAATGTTTGGAATATGATTGGTATTCAACCCAAAGTTTGAGTCTCTATAATCATGATTCACATTCCTTTCTTCTCATCATGAGTTTCATGGATACCTTTTCACCATTAGGAAGCATTTCTTGCAACAACTTTGTCAAACCTTCCATTTATTCTTTTAAGCCATCCTTCAAACCTTCCATTTTTTCTTCTAAACCATCCATCTTAGCTTCCAATTCATTTTTGGTTTCTCTTTGTGATAGCGAAAATTGTTGCACTTGTTCCCATAATTTTGATATATCATGTTACATTTCTTCCTCTTCCTCATGTGTCCTCGTAGAGATTTCTAAGGGATTAATGGGTGCAGAATTTTTTTGTTTGCGAGGCATCTTGGAACCAATTAATGATATCTATGGTTCATTATGCCTTTTGAATCACTTCAAGCTGATTTTTCAAACAAAAGTTATTCAAATTTAAAAATACACAACTTTTAAGAGCTTGATTTGGAGCTTGTTAAGGTTGGCCATGAAACTATTGTATCTTTATGATTTCGGCCTCCCAAGGTCAAAATTTTCGTCCTGAGGTAGTCCTCTATGTCTTCTTTTCAACCCCGCCAATTAGACCAGGATTGTATTCAAATTAAAGTTATGTTGAATCTCCCACGAAGACTTACATTAGAGAAATTTTAACATAAAAAATGGGCCTCAAAACAAAAATGTACAAAAAAAACCAACTTTATAAGAAATAATAAGATTCAATATGATGATGTCACACATGGGGGATGATTCACCATTTTTGGAGTAAAAAAGATTAAAAAAAAAAACTAATTTTCAACTCATACTTTCAACTTATCTCCATGTGATTCCACTCAAATTTCGAGTAGGATCACTCGTTGGATGCAGAATTTAAATTTTCATCCAAGGAGTACCTATGTTGCATACTTTCGACGGATCCTACTACACAAAAAATGTGAAATACATGAAAAAACGTGATTGCAATAACGTTTTTTCATGTATTTCACATTTTTTGTGCAATAGGGTCCATCAAAAGTATGCAACATGGGTACTCCTTGGAATGAAAAATCAAATTTCACATCCAATAAGTTCTCCCGCTTGAAATTTGAGTAAAATCATAGGGAAATAAGTTGAAAATAGAGTTGAAAAAGTAGTTTTTCTTTTTCCCCTCCAAAACTTGATGAGGCAATTCAATCTTATTTTATTATTTCCACTATTATTTTATAATATTCCTTAGTAAACCCATTTTAGACCTCAAAATTTCTCTAATTATTATGCAATAGTTTAGTAGAGAAAACTTGTATGAGATGCAAAGTGTCATTGTTTTAACATTCAACCCTAAAACTCGTAGCTAAAAAACTATAGTCTGTAAACTTTTAGTCACGTTTTGCTAAATCCAAATCTGATCGTAGAAGAGAAAGTTATAGCGATTTTCCCTAGGACACCATTTTGAGACTAAATTCTAAAGTATATCGAAACCCTAACTTCCTTGGACCATAACTCTAAAAATATAGCAAACCAAGGTTAAAAATTGTAACTATATGTTTATCAAGATTTCACCTCCATGTGGTAATAATTTCATGATATGAAGTTTCACCAAAAAAGAAGAAGAAGAAGAAGTTATAACGAAAATGCCATGATGCCCTATGTAAAATAGCAAAACCCTAAGGATCAAGAGCTCTTATACCAAATGGAGAATTACTTCACCATCTAGGGTGTTCCTAATGAAATGATGAAACTCAAGGTGGAGGTATTGTATTTAGATCTAGAATGATGGAAATGGTGGGAATGACATAAAAATTCTCATGTAGGCTACATTGCCTAGAGTCAATTTGTTAAAGCTATTCATACACATTTTGAGAGAGATACTCACTATTTGGGGTCACTTACCAAGTTATGCAAAATATAATTACTCACCAATTTTATGGCAACCTCTGAGCAATTAGTCATCCATATAGTGAACTTAAAAAAAAAAGAAATCTATAAAGAATGTTTCACAAATTTGCCTCAAAGACAAGATTCAAGCACAAGTCAGAATATAACATCCTTCTACATGGTAAGTCCCTAGAAGTATAGATGGCAATCAATGCATAAACAAAAAATATAACATTCATTTCTTTCTCACATCCTCCCTGCAGTAACTCCCCAAGAACATCTCCTAGTCATCATAAATATTGTCTCTAGCAGAAATGGCAGATTGTTATAGATATGGACTCTTCTCTAATCATGATGAAAAATATGCTTTAGGTCATCAATGTAAAGGATAGAAATTTCTTCAAATTGACATGATTACTGAGGACCTAACAAAAGACATAACTACTACGGAGACACCAACACTCAAACTCATGTAGATATCAAACCTCTATTTCCTCATTAGGAACCCCTAATCTCCATGAATGCATCATTGAGAATTGCAACTCCAGAAACCTTGAAACTGATAAGCTACAATAAGCACTAAAAGGTCATAGTCTTAGTTAACAGCAGTAGTGCTCACAATTTCATTCACAAGAGAGTGGCATAAGAAACCTAATAATTTGTATGCTCGATGCACAAGTTTGAAATGATGGTCACAAATGAAGGTATGATGAAATGTGGGGCGTAGATGTGAAAATTTCAAACTCTAGATGGGAAACTATCAACTCAAAACCCATTTATTTCCATCAATATGAGTGGTTTCGATATAGTATTGGGGGTAGCATGGGTACACACTCTAGGACTAGTCAACATGGATTTAAAATAACTCTATATGACTTTCACTAAAAAGGATCATGTACACATCATTTAAGGGTTACAAGTAGGCTCCCCTATAATAGCCATATCTCATTGGATGAAGAAGTTATTAAAGAAATGCCACATTAGCATTTATGCAATTTAATGCCATGCAGGTTATGGATAATTTGACACAAGAAATCAACCCAAATTTGTATTTGGTCCTTACAAAATATCAGGAAGTATTTAAGAACCAAAGGTTTATCCTCTTCTCAAGGAGAGCATGACCATGGAATTTCCTTAAACTCGGGAAGTCAATGAAAAAATGTACAACATTATTAACACTTATTTTCACAAAAGAATGAAATAGAAAAAAGATCATTCAAGAATTGTTGGAAGTGGGGATCACACATCCTAATACAAGCTCTTACTCATCACTTGTAATCATGGTGTTAAATAAGGGTCCTAGTTCATGTGTCATACTTTTAGGCACTCAATAAATTGACAATCGAGGGAAAATTTCCCATCCCATTTATTGATGATCTCCTCGATGAACTTCATGGAAATTTTTTTCACTAAGCTTGATTTTTGTTTAGTATACCACCAAACCAAGATAAAAAATGGGTGGAATTCCAAAGATATCCTTAGAAAACATAATGGTAAACCTTTGTAATGCTCCATCCAACTTCTAGATCCTCATGAATAAGATTTTTAAAACTTTCCTGCACAATTTATGGCCAAAAACCCATGTTTGTGCCATCATCTGTATTAGGCATCTCCAAGGTTCATGCAATAGATAGAAGGCTTCAAATCAAAGAAACCATTATCTATATCCTGAAGGAAAACTTGGTTATGGCACATAATATAATGAAACAACAAGCTTATCAACATGGCTCCAAACGTTCTTTTGCCAAATATGATCAAATGTTTCTTCACTTGCAACCTTATAAATAGACATAACTCAAATAAAGTTCCCCAATTGGCTCCTAAGATTTCTGGTCCTTATTAGATCATACAATGCGTTGATCAAGTTTCCTACAGCTTGGATCTCCCATCCCACTCCAAGAATCATCCAATCTTTCATATGTCATGTGTTAAGGTTGTGAGATCAAATTGCTAAGTATATACCAACCTACCAAAACCCAATAATGAAGGTTTTATTTGGCTCTAGCAAGAGGGAGTTTGGGTACTAAAGGACATCAATCAAGGAAGTATTAATCGAGTGAAAAGAGAGGATGTCACTTGGGAACTAGTAGTGATTTTAAAACAATTTTATCACCTTCAACCTTAAGGACAACACTCCTTTCAATAGGCAAGGAGGTGTTAGGGTTGTACCCTAACCCTCTTATTTAGATATTTATTAATGTATGATGTCATCTTCCTTGAATAAGGCCCATTAAATTGTTAGTTAATAGTAATCATTATCAAAAGGGTCCTCTTTATCAATAAAGCCCAAATTAGTTAGTCAACCCCAACTATAAGTGAGCTTATAGGTAGTCAAGATTCTCTATGTATCACTATATACTAAGTAGAAAGCTATTTAAGGTTTTGTCAATTTGTTATTGTATTTGGAGCATTGCATTATTGGAGATTGTCCCCTTGAGGAAACAAATGAACATAATTCTCTACTCAAATACATCATTCTTAAGGTTTATCTCTCTTTTATATTGTGTTCTTAAATTTTGCATTATACTTTATGTTGCTTTTTTTAAGTTCTGAAATTAAGCACACTAAATATATCTAATAATCTACTCTCAACTTAATAAATTGCATTTATGTTAATTATAATTAAAATACATAAACATTATAACACTAATAATAATAATAAATCATTTAAAAACCCTTCAAAATAAAAGGTTTATAATACCTCTAATTATATTTACTCTTAAATTTTGATGGCTTATCTAAAACACCTTTCCAATCCCAAAAAAAACATAACACCTTTTTTATATCCACTCTAAATCACCTTTCCAATCCCAAAAACAATCATAACACCTTTTTTATATCCACTCTAAATCACCTTTCCAATCCCAAAAAAATTCATAAGACCTTTTTATATCCACTCTAAATTGATCCCAATATTTAATTTATTTTTTTTTACTCATTATTTTTCATCCGAAGCCTTCCTCAATAATTTTTTTGCTTATTAATTTTCATCCTGCATAAAGTTTTCCTCTCCTTTTAAAAACTGTCATAATTTTGCTGGTCCAAGCCATGCTCCATATCCTCGTGGACATTAAAACACTCCATTAAAACTTATATCCTCAGGAAAATTAAAACGCAGTCCCTTAATACTGCATTAGTATATAAAAATAAATATACTAACCCTCTTATCATCAAGCACATTAACGAAAATCTTTTCGAAAACGAAAATAATATTTTTTTATTAAACATGCATTATCAGACATTATGATGAACTATGAAAATGACATGTCCGCTAGTCACACGAACGTCTTGCAGGTCTGCTGACTGAAACCTAAACGATTTTTCACTCTGTCATACAATAAATAAAAATCCTGCTGCTGATCGTTCCCCAGTATCACAGCAGGTCCACTCTCAATCTCCAAAAGGCCTCTGCTACTAATCATTGTCAAGCAGATTGAATCAAAACTGCTAAAATAACTGAAATAGTTGGCAACAGGGAGTACCATGTCTGAGCCACCCTTGAAATGAAATGCAAACTCAGGCAACACAATATTCTCTAGACCAGATACATTGTAACAGAGTCCCATACCAGTCAAAGCTTCAACATCAACAGCTCTTCTGTACTCAATCTGAGAAGCAAACCCAGCTGCAATATGCTTGAAGATTTCATCATGAAAGACAGTGAAAGTAGTGCCGGAATCTATTATGGTTCCTCCATTGCCTTTGGTGTCGAATCTCAATAACTTAGAAGGCAGCTTCATGCGTTTCCCCCCAATACTCACCGCTCTGAGACCGATGTAATAGTATACCCCATATTGAGAAGAAGGGGGTGCTCTGTAATTGGTTAAAAATGGCGTGTAATTCAGAGGGATGCCATTGGGGAACGCCTTGTCACCGAGAACCATAAGGCTTTTCTGGTTTTCTTCGTCGAATCGGTGGCTCTGAAGGCAATACGCAAATATATCTTTGCCAATGTGTTCACTAAGCTGGGAAGGCATAGACAGAGCTCCTCTGCCAAATCCTGCAATACCAGAAGGTTGCTGGGATGAAACTATTGAACATCCCACTGCAAAATTGGTTATTGCTCGTGCCCCTTTACCGTTTTGCAATGGTAAATTCAAAGTCTCCGTCAGGAGAAGCCCTGCGGTACTTCCCCTGCCATACTGAATCCCATAGGGCGGGCAAGTCTGAGAGCAATTTTTGAGGCTTCCTGTGCAATTCTGACACACGAGCTCTGTGTTGTTCCCGAAAAGGGTTTGGCAGTTTGGATCAGCACAGGTCACAAGGTGAAGAGAAGCCGACATCCTCGGAAAGAAAACTCCATTGGAGGCGCTGTCCACGGGGCAACTGATGCAAGTGTAATTTCTCGTGCACGGTACCCACACCAGATCACTGCCCGTGTCCATGATCAACAACAGATCCTGTGCAGGTGTGCCCAGGGAGAATTTGACTGAATAACCCCCGAAGCTGCGAGCGTAAAGAGACTCCCCGGCGCTTTCCTTTCCCTTGCTCATCTTGCCGTGGCTCCGATGCAGCCCGCGCTTCAGCGCCCGAGCTCGATCCTTGGTGGCTTCCACCATCCTGGCGAGTCTCTCGTATCCTTTGTCCAGGTTCGAACCCCGGACATCCTCCTGAACGAGTCCTGTATCCAGAGACTCTTCATTTTTGTGAAGTGCGATGGCTATTCCATCATCCCCTTTACACAATGTTCCAGAGGGCTGGTTAATCAGCAGCAGCAGGAACAAGAAGACTGAGGTGATCGTCTTGGTCACCATGTTGAAAAAATGATCGTGCAGAAAATGAATGGTAGGCATTGGAATGTGTCTGGTATTAATAGGGCAAATACAGAGGTAGGGAACATCTCAATGCAATGCATGTCAAAAAAAACACTTCCATGTAAAAATTTTGAAAATTTAAAGTGTCTTTATGTAAATACTAAATACTTAAATTCAATCAATGAAAGAGTAAACCTTGTGCATTTAACAGTGGTATATATATACTCTTGGATGGATGTGCAGCATCTGAACAGTGTATTGAACAGTATATCTAACATCCAACAGTATACTCACCCTCCCCTGCAAGAAAGTAACATCCAACAGTGTACTCACCCTCCTCAGCAAGAAAGTAATATAAACAGAATTAAAGTAAAAGGCAATCCTGTTTAAAGCCCTTCTTCTCTCTCTGGTCCACTGGTCCACATTCTTTTTTCTGGGCATGTAAAGTTACAGGGGGATAGTTCTTACAGTACATCTGAAAGCCATAATTGTCAAAAACTTGGTTTGATATTAGTATCCCACTTGTTGAGAGCACTGACTACTGACAAAGACTGCAAGATAAGTCAAAATAACCCAAATTTACTGTAGAATTGCATTGACAATGGCGTCTCCATCGGAATCGAACCTGACTCCAATTTTCGAAATGCGATGGTCATAAACGCACATAAATGGCTTTATTATTGATTCTTTCTGTCGTGTTTCTGAGATCCAAATGGCATATGGACAAGACCCGCTTGATTTAAGCGATCCTGTATTGCTGTCAGAGAGCCTGTGCGCCTGGATATATTTAATCCATACAGCTCAGCTCATTGTGTACAAGACACATCACAAGTTTGAAAAATTATTCTACAAGTAGTATCACTCACAAGGGTTTGTTTCAGGAAAATCATGTAACCTCCTCTTTAAGAAATGGATATTTCTTTTGTAATAAATTTGAGTGGAATTTGGCAAAACTTTGACACTCAATTTTTTAGATTCCCTAGAATAATCAAGATAAAAATGATTAATATTAATCAAAATTCAAATCAATTGACCTGGTAATTTAACAAAATTACATTAATTTAATTGACCCTACAACTTATCAAAATTAGATAATTTACTATAAGTTAATTGACCCTATAACTTAACCAAATTACATCGTTTATTAGTCTATTTTGAAAATGAAGGTAAACCATGATGTGCATGGTGTGACCTGAGGTGTTGGTACATATGCAGTGGAAGATAGTTGTGGGCATGCTGTCAAAGACATAACATAGGGACCAGTGTTGGCATTAATATAGTGCATGACCATGTGAAAAATATCACATGGGGACACAAAGGACAATCATCATGTGACTCGTTATATAGAAGGTCATGGATTTACCACACAAATATCATAGGGCCCTCCTACTCTTATATTTTGTTGGTGGGTATCCTATGCCAAAAGGTTATTAAACATATTAGGTGCCCCATAATTCGTTATTATGAAAATATTATTCATAATATTTGTAAATGTGTACAAGGTAATAATTTTAATTTTTTTCAATCACTTTTTAATTGAAATGTTGGTCAATAATAATTATGTAAAGATGTGACGGCTGGAAAATATTTTATTTATTTATTTAATCTAATGTTATGATTTGGTTCTTTATTTATTTATTTTGAAAATGAACTACATTATATCGTTTGAAACACGTTGATTTAATATTTTTTTATGTAATTTTTAATGAAAAATCTTTTTGAAGTCTAAATTCAAATATTATGATTATGTAAAAATATTAAAAACTATAATAATATTTGATAGACAATATATATAAAATATTTAAAATTATATAAACTTTTACTTATATGTATGCAGAAATATGCAGAAATATTAACTTTAGAAAATAAAAATATATGATTGAAATTTTTTATCATAATAAAAACAATACCCCACTTCCATTCACTCAACAAACCTTTGTCACTATTCCAACCAATCCTATACCTTTCTCTCGAGCTAATTCATCCGCATTGGTATGAAAATTGAAAGCGCGTAACCAAAATCCGTTTGAGCACGATCGACCTTTATAAAACTCTATGATGTTTATAGCCTAACATAGCGAGTGCGTCATCCTTGTATACAAATAAAAGTAATAATAAACGTTAATAAATTATATTAATTAAGTTTGAATTCTTTTCAAATAATGGAAAATCAAAATATTTATATTAATGTGTAAATAACTTTTATATTTTTATTAAAAATATATACATAAAATTAATAGAAATTAAAATTTATCCGAATATAACTTAAAACACTAATATGACATCAGACCATAAATGTTAATATACCTTTAAAGCTAACACTTCTTTAAAAAATTATGTTAATATACCTTTAAAGCTAACACTTCTTTAAAAAATAAATTAAATTAAAAATGAGGATTACGCAAGGCATCTAAGGCATAGATGAATAGTAGGATATAAAGTTTAAGAAAAAAAATTTGATAGAAATTATAGAGGAGAAGTTTTGCCAATGCATTTCGAACTATCTACTATGGTTCATTGTCAGGGTATAAAGTTTTCAACAAAAATAGTACACGAAAGCTATAGGAACTATAACTATTGTATAACTAGCACAACTATATTAATAAAAATGGTTGATATACACCGTAGGCGTCAACTTAATATATGCTATATTTTAAATCTAATATGCTAAATTAATATATCAAATCTAAGATTAATAAATAAATATAAAATAAAATAAAATTATAAAGTCAAGGAATCATATACCCTACGATTATTAATATTATAAACCCAAGGAATTAAGAAACCAAAGGGATTAATATTACAAACCCAAAGGATCAATAAATCCAAGGAATAAATATTGAAAATCCAAGGGAATAATAATAAAGCAAAGGAATTAATATTCAAAACCCAAGTGATTATTAATATTACAAACTTAAGAAATCGTTAAACCCAACACATTAATATTAAAAACCCAATAGATTATTAATATTACAAACCCAAGCATAAATATTTTTGGGCTTTAATATTATTCCCTTGGCTTTATAATCCTAATGGGATTAATATTATAAACCCATGGGATTAATATTATAAACCCTTGGGATTAATATTAAAAACCCAAGGAATTTATATTATAAACCCAATGGATTTATATGAAGCATAGGATTAATATTATAAACCCTTTCATTAATATTATACCCTAGGAATATGAACCCTTAGATTAATAAAGCCAAGAGATTGATATTATAAGCTTAAGGCACTAATATACCCAAGGGTCTAATACTAAAAACTCAAAGGAATAGTATTAAAACCAATGGATTAATATTGTAAGACTAAGTTATATAAACCCTAAAACAAACATGGTTGACCATCATTGATTTTCATATTGAGACAATCTTTGTCACAATGTGATGTTCAACCATGGTTGACCATTATTGATCATCATTGATTTTCATATTGAGAAAATATTTGTCATAATGCAACGTTGGACCATGGTTGATCATGATTATAAACCTAAGGGATTTATATTAAACCCAAGGGATTTATATTAAACCTTAGGATCTATATTGTAAACCATGGTTGATTTTCATATTGAGAAAAACTTTGTCACAATGTGGCGTTGGACCATAGCATACCATAATTGACTATGGTCGACCATGTTTGACCAATGTTGACCATGGTTGATTTCCATATTGATAAAATCTTTGTCATAAACCCAAGGGATTAATATTATAAATCCATGTGATATAAACCCAAAGATAAATATTATAAAAGCCAAGGAACAATAAACCCAAAGGAATAACATTGAAACTTAGCATTAATATTAAACCATAGGAATATAACCCTAAGATTAATAAACCCAAGGGATTATTATTATAAACCTAAGGGATTAATAAACCCAATGGATTAATATTAAAAACCAAAGGGATTAATATTGAGAACCCAAGAGATTAATATTATAAACCCTTGGGATTAATATTAAAAATGTAAGTGACTATTAATATTATAAACCCGAGGGATTAATAAACCCAATGAATCTATATTATAAACCGAAAGGACTATAAACACAAATGATTTATGTTAAACCCTAAGATTAGTATTATAAAACTTATTAATAATATCATACCCTTAAAATATGCACCCTTAGATTAATAAACCGAAGAGATTGATATTGTAAACCCAAGGAATATAAACTCTAAGATAAATATTATAAACCCTAAAACAAGCATGGTTGACCATAGTTGATTTTCATATTGAGACAATCTTTGTAACAATGCGACGTTGAACAATGGTTAAGATTTTCATATTTAGAGAATTGTTGTCATAATGTGGCGTTGGACCCTGATTGACCATGGTTGACCATGACTGATTTTTATATTGAGACAATCTTTGTCACAATGCAACATTGGACCATGGTTCACCATGGATGACCATGGTTGTCACAATGTGACATTAGACCATCAGAAAATCTTTTTCACAATATGACCATAATTATTGACCATGGTTAACCATGATTAACCATGGTTGACCATGGTTGATTTTCATATTGAGACAATCTTTGTCACAATCCGATGGTGGACCATGGTTGACCATATTTGCTTTTCATATTGAGACAATCTTTGTCACAATGCGACGTTGGACCATGGTTGACCATGATTGATTTTCATATTGAGAGAATTTTTGTCACAATGCAATATTGAGACAATCTTTGCCACAATGCGACATTGGACCATGAGATAATCTTTGTCATAATGTGACCATGGTTATTGACCATGGTTGACCATGATTGACCATGTTTGACCATGATTGATTTTCATATTGAGAAAATATTTCTCACAATATGATGTTGGACCATGGTTGACCATAGTTGATAATCATATTGAGACAATCTTCGTCGCAAAGCAGTGTTGGACCATGGTAAACCATAATTGACCATGGTCAACCATGTTTCACTAATGTTGAGCATGATTGACCATGGTTAACCATGGTTGACCATAGTTGACCATGTTTTCTTTCCATATTGAGAAAATATTTGTCACAAACCCGTATTGGGATTATTATAAACCTAATGGATTAATAAGCCCAAGGGATTAATACCAAAAACCCAATGAATTTATATTATAAACCCAATGGATTATAAACCTAAGGGATTTACATTAAACCATAGGAATAATATTATAAACTCTATCAATAATATTAACCCTAAGAATATGAACTCTTGGATTACTAAACCCAAGGGATTGATATTATGAACCTAAGGCACTAATAAACCCAAAGGGTTAATACTAAACACCCAAGGGAATAATATTAAACCCAAGGGATTAATATTGTAAACCAAAGGTATATAAACCATATCATAAATATCATAAACCCTTAAACAAACTTGGTTGACCACGGTTGACCATGGTTGTCATAATGTGACGTTGGACCATTACACAATCTTTGACATAATGTGACCATAAGTGATTTTAATAATGAGACAATATTTGTCAGAATGCAACGTTATACCATGGTTGACAATGGTTAACAATGGTTGATAATGGTTGATGATGGTTGAGAATCTTTGTCACAATGTGACATTAGACCTTGGTTGACCATGATTGACCATGGTTGATTTTCATATTGAGGCAATATTTGTCACAATGCGACATTGGACCATGGTTGACCATGGATGAACATGGATATTGACCATGGTATATTTTCATATTTAGACAATATTTGTCAAAATGCAATGTTGGACCATGGTTGATCATGATTGACCATGATTGACAATGGTTGATCATGGTTGATGTTAATATTGAGACAATCGTTGTCACAATGTGACATTGGGCCATGATTGACCATGATTGATTTTCATATTGGGACAATCTTTGTCACAATGTGACATCAGACCATGGTTGATTATGGCTAACCATGATTGAACATGGTTGGCCATGGTTTATTTTCATATTGAGACAATATTTGTCACAATGCAACATGGATCATGGTTGACCATAGTTGACCATGGTTGTCGCAATGTGATGTCGTACCATGAGACAATCTTTGTCACAATGTGACAATCCTTATTAACCATGATTGGCCATGACTGGTTTTCCATATTGAGAAAATCTCTCTCAAAATATGATGTTGGACCTTGGTTGACCGTGGTTGATATTCATATTGAGACAATATTTGTTACAATGTGGCGTTGGACCATGGTAGACCATAATTGACCATGGTTGACCATGTTTCACCAATGCGGGCCATGATTGACCATGGTTGACCATGACTGACCTTGCTCGGCCATGGTTGACCATGATTGCTTTCCATATTGAGAAAATATTTGTCACAAACCCATATTAGAATTATTATAAATCTAAGAGATTAATCCCAAGAGATTAATAAATCCAATGAATTTATATTATAAACCCATTGGATTATAAACCCAAGGGATCTATATTAAACCCCAGGAACAATATTATAAAACCTATCAATAATATTATACCCTAAGAATATGAACCCTTAGATTAATAAACCCAAGGGATTGATATTATAAGCCTAAGACATTAATAAACCAAAGGGATTAATATTATAAACCCAAGCTATATAAACCCTAAGATAAATATTAAAAATCCTAAAACAAACATGGTTGACCACGGTTGACCATGGTTGATTTTCATATTGAGAAAATATTTGTCACAATGTGATGTTGGACCATTGTTAACTATGGTTGAACATGATTCATTTTTATGTTGAGAGAATATTTCTCACAATGCTACATTGGACCCTAGCTGACCATGGTTGACCATGAATGATGATGGTTAATCATAATTGATTTTCATATTGAGACAATCTTTGTCACAATGCAACATTGGACCAAGGTTAACCATGGTTGTCACAATGTGACATTGGACCATGAGACAATCTTCGACACAATGTGACCATGGTTGACCATGGTTGATTTTCAAATTGAGACAATTTTTGTCATAATGCGACATTGGACCATGGTTGACAATGGTTGATGATGGCTGACCAACAATGACCATGGTTGGCCATCATTCATATATGGCTGATGTTCATATTGAGACAATATTTGTCATAATGTGACATTGGGCCATGGTTGACCATGTTTGATGATGACTAACCATGATTGACCATGATTAGTTTTCATATTGACCATGATTGACCATGATAGACCATGGTTGACCATGATTGATTTTAAGATTGAGACAATCTTTGTCACAATACGACATTGGACCATGGTTGACCATGATTGAATATGGTTGACCATGGTTGATTTTCATATTGAGGAAATATTTGTCACAATGTGACGTTGGACCATGGTTGACCATGATTATAAATCCAATGGAATTATATTGAACCCTAGAATTAATATTATACCTTAAGAATATGAACCCTTAGATTAATACACCCAAGGGATTGATATTATAAACCCAAGGGTTTATAAAAAAATAATAAAATATAATTCTAATAATAAAATAATTGATCCAATCCTTATAAATAAATATCAATAATTAATAATAGTAAAGCTTTGTGAATTAAAAGTCTCTTCTTATTTTGGTAAGTGGATTAGTAGCTATAAATGTCATATTATGTTTTTATTACCAGTGATTAGAGAAATATCTACAATCCAACCAGAAATCATTAAAGAAAACTTTCAATTTGGTTTGCTATATGTCCAAATATTTTTTTTACAATATTTTGAATACCATCATCACACTAATTGCATGACATAAGAGGTTTGAGAATATATTAAATTTTAATATTTAATTACATTAATTTTGATTATCTTATTATTATTATTTTAATGAAAATATCAAATAAAAATTAAAGAAAAATATTAAACCTTAGGAATAATAATCCTTATATTAATAAACCCAAGTAATAAAAATTATAAACCCAAGGTATATAAACCCTAAAATAAACCTATGGTTGATTTCCATATTGAGACAATCCTTATCACAATGCGACATTGGACAATGGTTGACTATGTGTAACCATGATTGATTTTCATATCGAGACAATATTTTCCATAATGCGACATTGCACCATGGTTGAATTTCATATCAAGACAATCTTTGTCACAATGCCACGTTCCACCATGGTTGACCACGATTCATCATGGTAAGCCATGTTTGATTTTATAAAACATGGTTGACCATAATTGTCCTTGGTTGACCATCATAGTTGAACATGATGAAATACATTTTGAATAAAGGTTGATCATGGTTGATGAAATTCAACCATGGTTAACCATGGTTGACCATCGTTGACTATGGTTGATTTTCATATCACAGACAATTTTTATTACAATGCGAAGTTTGACCATAATTAACCATAATT
>APFE031612783.1:298394-322336 GCA_000404065.3 Pinus taeda
TTGCATGACCATCCACACAACGTGTAAAGATTAAATGTATACAAAATAACTGTTTAAATGATCAAATCTTACTCGATAGAGATGGGATTAGCCCTTTTGATGGGTTACTCCAAGTTATATGCAATCTCGAATATCTTTTGCAAGCTACCTTGCATCTGCAACAATTATTGCTTCCTTTTTAACCAATATGTGGTTGTGTGTGGATGCCCATTTTAAACGGTTGCTCTTGCCGTGTACTTTCAATAGGGAGAAGTTCTTTTAGTGGGAGATTTCAATGCTAGAACATCAAAGCATCAAGCTAGTATTCTTTGTTGTAAAGAGGATCACAATCCTATTTGGCTCACTGAAGAGGAGAATCCCCAATGGGTGAGGTGTTCAGAAGATGACAAAGTTAGCAATCATTTTGGAGAGGAGTTTCTTACACTGTGTGGGGCTTTCAACTTAATTATTTGAAATGGTCTAGATAGATGGAAAAGGTCTGAGAACTTCATTTACAACACATACAATGGGGTGAGTGTCGTTGACTATGTGATGTGTTCACAAAGCTTGATAGAAAAGATAGATGAAGTTAAGATTGGAGAGCATATTTGGGTCTTACAATCTTTTTTTGTTAATGCAAGAGTCGTGCCTTCTATTTCAAATAACCAAAAGGAGGAAATTACATATAATACAAACAACCAAAGGCTAAACCATTAAGCCTAAGGTTTTACTCCCTAACCCAAAGGTTGAAGTAATCATAGACCCATACAACAAAGAGAATAAAAGAAAAAGATGAGTAGCCCGCTCGGACCCACCAACATGCACGTTGTATCATAGCCGTTGATTATCCTCGCCCGATCCAATGATGGAGGATCATATCACATGGACCAAAAGCTCAAAGAATCACTGCCCGATGAGGGCGGTATTCTCTCTCCAACCTTGGCCACGTGTAGAGTGGTGAGTGGAATCGCTCTTAACTCAAAAAAACTGCTTTCGGGTTTATGGGTGCGTGATATACCGTAAACCACCCCACGGCCGGTATTGACACCACAGGTAGTAATGCCTCGTCCGAACCCACCAACAAGCACGTCATATCATAGCCGTCGATTATCCTTGCCTGATCCAACAATGGAGGATCATATTGCATAATCAAAAAGCTCAGAGAATTACCGCCCAATGAGGGCGGTATTCTTTCTCCTGCCTTGGCCACATGTAGAGTGGTGAGTGGAATCGCTCTTAACTCAGAAAAACTGCTCCCGGCTTTAGGGGTGTGTGATATACCATAAACCACCCCACGGCTGGTATTGACACCACAGGTAGTAATTCAAAAGGTTTCATGTCGGCTGAGAAAGCCGAGACTACGGTCCTTCACAACACCTCTGCTCGTCATTTGCTTGATCCCCAGAAAGAAGGAACTCATCTTACCACCCTTGATATTCGTCGTCTGAGCCTCCGAGAATTGTTGGCTACCAAGAAACTTCCACCTAAGACCCCTGTGATCGTGCTTTCTTGGGCTGAGAAAGCTGGCAGAGACTTGCATCCCTATTGCAAAAACCCCTCTGAAACACCACTTCATATTGGATCCATATCAGCTAGACCCCGTCTCTGCGGCTGATGACCTACTCTGTTTCGATAGAGCGAGCGGTCCCCATCCGCCTTAGTGAGACAATTCTCCCTCAAATTGCCCTGTGTCATCTCTTGCCATCTAAACTTGACATTGCTTTTGGTGTAGAGAGCCCCTTTATTAGCTAGAATGTCCGCTAATTTATTGGCCATCCTTCGCACATGAGTGAAGCTTACGGTTCTCAAGTGCAGAAGGTGGAACGGGATCCTTTGAAAGACCTAAAGTAGCCTCTAATGTCTTGAGACCTTTTTCGATGCCGAACCACAACAGATTCTCTTGACCGAATTGATGATTAGCTTAGAGTCAACTTCAATGATGATGTTCTAAAGATTTTCTTGGTTAAGGATATCTAGACTTTGTTCTAGTGCTATTAGCTCTGCCATATTATTTGTGGCTCTTCCCAGATGGTAGTGAAAGATAAAATGGATGCATCCGTTTGCATCCCTTAGCACCCCACCATAACCAACAGTACCCAGATTTCCTTTTGAGGCTCCATCTATGTTGAATTTCATAAAACCCTGAGGGGGAGGATGCCAGAATTCTTTTTGAGTGACCAATTTCTTGACCTTCACATCCATGCCCTGAGGAATAAGCCCCTGCATACCCAACTGAAGAAGTATCTGCATATCAGCATTTGAAGGGGGATTTTTGGGTGAGTCTGCAATAAAGTTCCCACCGTCTCCTAGATCTGACTTAAGATCTAAGTCATGATGCTCTGGTAGGAACTTTTTTTATGTTTGAAGATTTTGTTGTTCATTTCTTTCCATACATTCCATATTATGAATCTTGGAGTTAAAGCCCAAGCTTTACTGATTATTTCATAATAAGAAAAGTTTTTTCTCCAGTTATTAAGGGTATTGGTGATGCTCTCTCTGTCCCTGTCTGTCATTCTGAAAATGAAGGCAAAAGCATCCCACAAGTTGGAGGTCATTATGCAGGTGTTGAGTAGGTGCTCCATCATTTCCTCTTGAGACTCACAAAGCTAGCATCTAGAAGGTCCTAGAACACCCCTCTTCCTAATGTTCTCCCAAGTAAGAATTTTCTTGTGATGTCCCAGCCACATGAAAAGTTTGGTTTTTACCCATCTTTGATGTCTCCATAGGTTCTGCGAAACCCTATCTTGTTCATTAGAACCAAGCTCCAGGACTAAGCGTTTTGCCTCCTTAAGATTAAAGGTGCCTTCATTATTATTGCCCCATCTAAGTTGGTCATGATCCTTTGATACCAGTTTTATCCTTTGGTCCAACATTGTTAGAAGTGCATCGGCTTTTACTTTCAAGGAGCAGTCATCCCTGTACTTAATATTCTTCCAGGTATGCCATTTTCCTTCACTGCTAGTCTGATCCCAAAAATCTTTTACCCTAAGTAGTCCTTTGGTGTCACTATCATTCTTGAGCTCCACAAAGTCCTCTCGTAGCAGTATAGGTTCTTGTTGCGATTTATCCTCCCAAAACAAAGCTAGATCTCCCGTTTTGATTTCCCAAAAACTATTTTTTTTTAACTATGCTTCTATTTTCCCATGCTTTATTGCAAATGTAGGATCCTTTTATGTTGCCAGACATCCTTATAAGGTCACTATTTTGCCAATTACTAGAGTATTTTTCCTTCCAAATACAAGCCCACTATGCCTCTGGATCTTTAACCCATCTCCACCATAGTTTATCCCCTAAAACTTTGTTTAGCACTTTTGGGTCATATAGCCCAAGACCTCCATGGTTTGTAGGTCTACAAATAGTATCCTAGGCTACCAAGGCCCATTTCTTTTTCTCCTCCCCCTTACCCCAAAGAAATTCTCTTTGAATGATTCTAAATTGATGCAAGACTCCTTTTGGAGCTGGAAGGGATGAAAGCATGAAGGTGGGGATTGATTGAAGGACAGCTTTTGTAAGCACCAGCCGGCCTGCCAAGTTCAAAGATCTAATGGTCTATTTCCTAGCCTTGTCCTGCATCTTGTTAATCACTGGATCCCAGATACTCTTGTGCAGAGGTTTGTCAATTAGTGGAACTCCCAAGTATTTGGAAGGTAGCACATCTCTTTGAAAGCCCAGAATTATGGAGATATTCCGCTGAATAGAAATATTAGTATTAAAGAAGAAAATCTTAGATTTGGAGAGTCTTACCTCTGTACCAGTTGCCATGGCAAAGTCACTTAGGATTTGTTTATATACTATTGCCGCTTTGACCATGGGGATGCCCTAAAACATAGTATCATCTACAAATTGTTGATGGGTCAAAGCCTATCCAGTCTCAGAGAGTCTGAGACCCTGAATAGTACCCAATTCTTTAGCATGCTTGATAGATCAACCAAGTCCTTCCATCATGAGGATAAAGAGAAAGGGGGAGAGAGGATCTCCCTGCCTGAGGCCTCTTATAGGTTTAAAAGTTTTAGAAGGGGAACCATTAACCAGAATTGAAAAACTAGAAGAAGTCACCAGGGCCATGACCCATCTGACCCAGTTGTGGTCAAATCCAAAGGCTAGAAGGACCTTCCTGATGTAGTTCCAATTCAACTTATCATAAGCCTTGGCTAGGTCTAGTTGCATAATCATTCCCACCTTCTTATTACTTAACAACGAATGCACCACCTCATGCGCTTGGATGATGTTATTTAGAATTTGTCTACCCTCCACATAACCTGTTTTCTCCACAGAAACCAGAATGGGGAGAAGGGCTTTGAGTCTATTGGCAATAACTTTAGATATTATCTTGTACACCACATTACACAAGGCTATGGGTCTGAATTTGTCTGGAGTCAGAGCATTGTCCTGTTTGGAGATCAAAGAGATGAAATATGTATTGAGCACCTTCAGAATGGTTCTACTCATTCTGGAATCCTCCACGACATCTAGAGTATCTTTCTTGACAATGTTCCAACAAGCTTTAAAAAAATTGATGTTGAAATCATTAGGGCCAAGCACTTTTCCATTCTACATTTCTTTTATAACCTCACTAACCTCATCTTCATTCATCGGCCTATTGAGATTTTATTTATCTTCCCTTGTTACTAACTTACGAATGTGCTTCGTGAAGTCCCTAATAAAATGAGCTCTCTCTAAGATGGTCTCCTCTGCGATACTTCGAAAGTGCTGAACCAACACAGCTTCTGTGGCTTTATGGGTATTGAGTAATTGACCTTTAGAGTCCTTGATCATTGAGATCCTATTATGCAACCTGTTCTCCATATTCGATATGTGGAAAAACCTTGTGTTTCTCTCCCCTTATTTTAGCCATTGAACCCTTGATTTTTGTCTCCAAAATATCTCCTCTTGTTTACATAGATTCTCCTAGTCCTGATGAAGCTTGGTGGCTTCATCATTCCTTGCCCTATCAAAGCCATCAGTTATGAGGGCTTGATTCAGTTCCTGCATTTTACCTTTGACAACTTTTTTCACTTCAAAAATATTGCCAAACTCATTCTTGTTCCAATCTTTGAGTCTGAGCTTGATATGTTTCAGTCGTTTGTGTAGTAGAAACATTCTCGTACCCTGAATCTGCAGATCCTCTATCCACCATTTAGCAATGTTGTTGATAAAATCTGGGTGGGTGAGACAGATATTCTCAAATCTAAAAGGTCTGTTCTTGGGGGTGCTAATGCCCTAAACCTGAAGTTAGATAGGCCAATGGTCCGAGCCACCAAAGGGGAGAATTCTCACTGTCATATCCATGCCTATGAGCATGAGGTCCTCTGAGATAAGGAATCTGTCTAGATTTGAGGCTACTTGAGACTCTCCTCCTCTCTTATTGTTCCATGTAAAGAGGGCATTACTCATATCTGTGTCAACTAGCTTCATGTTGTCAAGAAAATTCTGAAATTCTATATAGTCTTTGCTTAATACTCTAGTCCCACCTTTTTTCTCCATAAGGGATTTGATCATGTTAAAGTCCCCTCCCATTATCCATGGTACTTCTGCATGTCTATCTCTTAGTTCCCCAAGAGAATATAAAAGCCTGAGTTTATCATCTGGTCTTTGAGGCCCATAAACATTTGTAATTAAATATATCTCCCTGTCTCCCACAGGCTGAATAACCACTGATAAGTAATTCTTAGATGCCTCAGCATCTATTATGCCAATCTTTTGGGGGTTCCAAAGAGTAAGGATACCTCCTGTTGTTTTGTCTGCTTTGACTTCTAGAAACTCATATTTATTGAGCCATCTACTGTGTATATCCTTTTTTTTGAATGGAACATTTAGTTTCCTGGATAAAAATCATTCTATTGTTGAGTAACCATTGTTTCCTTTTACTTCCTAGACCTCTGATATCCCAAGATGTTAGCTTCATTATGAAATATTTTTAAAGGAGTAACTGGTTAGATCTTTCATCTTACTTGAATCTGTCATTAGTTTTCCACATTCCATCAATAACTCATTTAGTTTCTTCTTGCCCCTTTTTCCTTCCTGGATTCCTGAGAGCTGGTCCTGGTGTGGTTTTTATAATTTTCACCCTTTCGTTGCCCTGCCTTTGTGTGTGTCTTTGTCCTTCCAGCTCGTTAGTCTGGGTTCTCCATAGGAACAATTCTTGAACTCTGTTAAACTCTTTTTGAGGTAATGAGTCAACCCCTCCTGTGGTCCCCTGTTTCAAGAAACCTTCCAGATCTAGGTGTTCTCTGTCGAGAATATCCTGCAGTTCATGATACTTCGTTTGCATCTCACTCGGGGTCATTTCTTGGTCCCTTTCCAGTTCCTCATTGTTCAGCATAGTCCCTTTCTGTTTATAAGTATCCTATATTTTCACACTATTTTCTTCCTTATCTTTCTCTCCTTGGCTTTCCTCCATTTCCTAATCTACCTCTATTACTTCTTCCTCTTCTTCTAATACTTGGAACCTGTTCGGACTGGCCTGTTGCCCCTCTGTTTGATTTTTCTTGGGACCCCCTTCCCCCCCTTTCCTTCACACCCCATTTTGTGAAAGCTTTTAGTATCTTTCACTGTGGTAGCTTTAATTTTGGTCTCTATTTTACTAAGAGGGCAATCTCTAAATATGTGCCCATGTTCATGGCACCTTCAACATCTGAAAGGAATATTTTCATAATCCACGGTTTGCACCCATTCTTCATCAAAAACTTCCAGGATGACCTCATCCGGTAGAGCTCCAGAGAGATCCATCTCCACACATATTCGGACGAAGGAAGTGTATTTTCCCCTTCTAGTAGCCTTAGATGCTTTGACAAAACGCCCTATTTTATTTCCTATTGCAGAGAAAGATTTAGTTTGTCGATAATCTAGAGGTAGGGCATAAAGTCTTATCCAGACTGGAACTGAACTGAAAGTCTCACGTTCCAGTATGAAATTCATCATCCAAGGCCGCATAGAAAGGCTTACAGCTGCATAGAAGTATGGCCCTTCTTCAAACACCCTGTCTTTTTCCTCTATATTTGTGAAGACTATCGTGAAGAAACCTTTTGGTCCAAGATGTAGGTCTATGCCTCCTTTAGGTTTCCAATGGTATTTAATCCACGCCTGAAACGCCTTCTCAGTGGAACATAATCCCCATGAATTTACAAATGATAGCATAGGTCCACATGTGATCCCTATGTGCTTACAGTGCAAGATCATTTAAAACTACTCTGGGTGTGACCTCAGCCTTAGGCTTACATGGACCCTTTTGCATTTTGATTTCTTCTTCCTGCTTTTTTGTCCTCTTCCTCATTTCCTTTTAAATTGTTGTCCTCCCTTGAATTGGTCAAGTCCTGCACCTTGTCAATGTTCCTTTTCCCTTCTCCTGAAAGACTTCTAGCCGTCTCCAATGGTTTCTTACCTCGACTGGCTACTGCTTGTCTATAGGAGGGAGTGGAGCTCCCTCTTTTGTGTCGTTCCATGGCATTCAACTCCTGAATATTCTTGAAACCCTATTTCTTACCAATTCCGCTCTCCGCCCTACTCTGTGAACAAAAAATCCCTATCCGATTGAATCCTAGGTCTTATAACAGACCATAACTCGATTTATATAAATCTATCATGGTTAGAAGAAAGACAGAATGAGAGAAAAACCCAATGCTCTCAGCAATCACTATCAAGAGGAAAATTCTTCTAACACAAGAAAATTGTACTATCTTCAAGACAATGTTAGAGAGATTAGTTCAGAAGGAGAAAACTAGTTTCAAAAGTTTCAACAGTCATGAGTTAACAAATATAATCCAAAGTGCACTTGAGAAGTGCAAAAGAGCAAAAAATAGGAAATCATAATCAAATTGTTTTCTTGTAAATGCTTGGTTTGATGAGGAATGCAAAATGGCAAGGAGAACCTTGAAAAAGGAAGGCAAAGAGAAGATGAATGTAAAGTTATATAAGCATATATTAAAAGGGAAAAATATGAGTTCATGCAAACAAGGCGAGAAGAGTTAATATATCTAGGCAAGAATAACCCAAAGCTTTTCTAGTAGGAACTTCAACAAAGGAAGAAGAAAATTGAAGATAATATTACAACCCAACAATGGTTTGAATATGAAAAGAAACTCTATGAGAAAGAATCAGAGGCGAAGCCTCCCTCTAGGTTTAACACAACTACAAACCTCTTCACGCCACAGGAGGTGGAGATTGGAATTAAAGCTGAAAACAGGAAAGGCGAAGGACTTGGTTGAGCTTCAAGCAGAGTATCTAAAATGGGGAGTGAACACTCTTGCACCACACATCTTGGAAATATTTAACAACATTATTCAGTAAGGATTACCAAGGGACTAGACACCTATCATAACAATACCCCTTTTTAAAAGTGGAGACATTAATAATCCTTCCAATTATAGAACCATTATGATCAATCCTTTGTTTGCAAAGATTTTCGGCAGCATGGTAGAAAATAGAATCATTAAGTGGGCAGAAGTAAAGGAAAAAAGGGCAAGAGGAAAAGCAGTTTTTAGGCCGAAGCATTCTACAGTGGATCATGGTATCATGTTGAGACACATTGCTGAAAAGGTTTGGGAGGACAAAGAAGAAGCATTATGTTGCTTTGTTGACTTCAAAAAGGCATTTGACACAATCCTTGGAGATAGAATGGAAGAACTTGAAATTCCTTTGCATTATAGAGTCATCGTCCATAGAATTTATGAAGAAGTGAAAGTCAAAATTAGAACCTCAGTAGGTATTTCAGAAAGCTTTACAAGTGACATTGGAGTCAAGCAATGTTTTCCTCTATCTCTTACTCTTTTTGGCTTATATATTAATAAACAAGAAGAGTGGATAAATCTACAAGGTGGAGATGGTGTTCGGTTGGGGGAGTTTGTGATAAAGCCTCTTTTATAAGTGGATGATCTTGTATTGATTTCTAAATCGGCCCATGGATTGCAAATGCACCTATATTCCCTTAAGAAATTTTGTAGAGAAGTGGGGATGCAAGTCAATACTAGCAAGACTAAAATAATGATTTTCTCTAATAAAAGGAAGCGAAGCCAACATACGTTCTTCTTTGAAGGAAGCATTCTTGAAGAAGTAAATGAGTACAAGTACCTCAAGATTGATTTCAATAACAAAATTAATTGGGAGGATTGCAGAAAGAAGAGAATTTTAGAAGGGTGGAAAGCATTATATGCTCTTCAAAGCTGATGTAGAGAGGCAAAGTTATGGGATTGGAAAATGACTCAAACACTTTTTGGACTCCTATTTTGTCCAATGATGCTATATGGGTGTGAATTGTGGGATAACAACACCCCCGTCTCAAAATGGAAATAAATTGATAAAATCCAAAAACGCTTGATCATGAGCAAGTTCAAAATAAAAAATTCGGTATCTTATGAGATAATGTTGAGTGAAATAAGAGCAACTCCCATCGAAGCAATTATTATGGTGCGGCTCATGAGATACCTAAAAAGAATTGAGCAAATGGGAGTAGGTAGATGGACTAATTTTATCTTCAATAAAGGCATGAGTGAAAGAAAGAAAACATGGATGAAACAAAACTACATATGGATGCAAAAATGGAATATCTACCTCAATGCATGTCCCACAAATAGCAAGGAGCTAAAAGATTTTTTTATGGAGAAGTTTCGTAAACGGGTATGGAGAAAAGAGTTGGGTAGAAAGAAGAAGTATTACATTGAGGAATTCAACCCT
The DNA here is from genome assembly GCA_000404065.3 of Pinus taeda. NCBI lineage: Eukaryota > Viridiplantae > Streptophyta > Pinopsida > Pinales > Pinaceae > Pinus > Pinus taeda. The sequence continues at coordinate 308,043 of APFE031612783.1, forward strand.
ACGTGTGATCTACAACAAAAAGAGTTCATTGGAGCTAGCATTTTGTGGAGGGAAAACATTCTTATTGCTCAATTAAGAACCAAATCGCATCAACTTTGGTGTGAAATAGGACGATGGAAAAGGCCTAAAGAAGCTTGGGAAGAATGGGTGTGTACATTTTGCACGTCTAGGGCAGTGGAATCAGAAAAACATTTTATTTTGGAATGTGATGCATTCAAAGACATCAAAGAAAGTTATGGGAATATGTTAGCATCGATTTCTTGGATTGTCTTTTCAGTGAGGGGATTGTTGGAAAGATGGGTCAGTTCATCATCAATTTGAACAAGAAAATGATTGAATTGCAAAAGACAAAAAGTAGGGAACTAACAGTCCCATAGAATATTTTTAGTCTCGCAAATGTTTAAATATCATTTCACTTCATTAACTCATATGTGGACGATAGTTTGACCAATTCAATGAATGAAACGTGTGCATCAATGTTCAATAAATGATGTGTCTGTCACAGTTGTCGTCGTCAATCAAATTTCCAATTAAATAATATTTTTTCATCGCTTCGTTCTCCCTCGTGCCACAATAGTGGATGCGCGACTCAGACGAAGCACTTTCTATGTATATTCACCTAGATTAGATAGACTTATTCATCCAATTAAATTAAAAAATAAAGTTAACGTTGCCTCATCCATCTAGGGTCGATATAGAAATTCTTATAGTGAATTATGGTTAAAAAAACTATTATATAATTATGGTTATTACTAACATATTAATATTATTTGATGAGAGTTTGGGAATATGTTTACTTAGGTTGTTATTCTTGTTTATTTTTTAATAGGGTTTGCAAAATTTTAATTTAATTATCAATAATTATTAGGTTGGTGGATAATATGGATTAAATCTCCACAAACTATTTTAGAATATTCTTTATAATAATCATAGATTAAAGGTTGAAATTTCTCTTAAAATTAGTTATGCTCTTTTTGCTCTTTTAATTAAATTGATTTATTAAAATGAATGTTATATAAACTAAGGTCATAGGAAATAAGTTATTTGGACATTTGGTATTGATAAATCATGGTATTGACCCAAATTTATTATAATATTTAATTTATTTACAAATTAAAAATATTCACGATTAAAAATCCTGTTCATTTCCTTTTTTTTAATGTATATATATTTATTTTACATATTAAATTATATTAAGTAATAATAAAATAATAATAATTTAAAATACAATAATAATTTAATATTTTTTATTATTCTTTAAATTGAAAATATAAATATGTAATGAAAATAATTATTTGAATTATATCTCGGAAATTAATATTTATTATTTATATCTCCTAATCATATATTTATATAATTACACTCATTTATTTATTTTTACCAATTAACAATTAACTTGTATGAGGATTAACAATATCAATTTACAATAATTTCATGTGTTTGAAACTTTACTATAAATTTTTTATTCAAAACTCATTAACGCCGTTTTTAAATGTAAGGTGGAGATTTACTTGAGGTTCACACTATTTTAATTTCCTTCCCTTGATTATATCATCTTTCATTGTCCATTCATTTATTGTCTTTATAAACTATTGTATTTTTTCTATCGATCTATGATAAATAAAAATATACTTGGCTAAACATGTTTTGTGAAGTATTAATAGAGTATAAGTAAATGTTTTTTGAAATGTCATTACATTGCAGGTCAATATGAATAAATAATAAATACCTAACCTATCAACCTTTATTAATAATTTAACTTATTAATAAACAATAATTTAACTTATTACTAAACAATAGAGTGGGTGTGGTTTTTCTATAGTATTATATGTATTTCTTATTAATCATTTAACTTATTACTCAATAATAGAGTGGTTTTAACTTATTACTAAACAATAGAGTGCGTGTGGTTTTCTATAGTCTTATATGTATGTTCTTATTAATCATTTAACTTATTACTAAGCAATAGAGTGGTTGTGGTTTTCTATATTATATATTAGTGATTGTAATGGTAAAAATGAGAAATTTATTTATAAATTAAATTTAAATGTCAAATACATTTGAGTGGATTATGCACAGATTTGTACATCGAACCTTAGCAAAGAACTTTCATAAATTTATATTTAATAAATTCCTTTCCGTAATCTGAAGATATAAAATGTGATGTGATACATTGCGTAAAGGATATCTGTTTTACATATTGTGAAGGGATTTGTATATGGAGCTCATCTAAATATATATATTTTTAATAAATCCCTTTCCGGTAAGATGATAATATAAAAAATGTGATGTGATACAACGATACATAGCGTAAAGGATAAATGATGCTTTCCGTGACTTTGAAAATATGGATGGATTTTTATTAGTTTCCCACCAAAGATTAAAAGGAGGAATATTTCTCAAAATCTTAATATTTTGGAACAAAGACAAAATATAATTATAAAGTTTTAATAATTATGAAATAAAAGACAAAAGTATACTTCACAAATTACTATTATGGAACAAAGACAAAAACCTCAGATCTGTAGGCTGTGCCTCGGTCCCGTGACTAATATCTTTTAACATATAGATGTCGCTATTAAAATATTTCTTTATAGTGCAGATAGGGTTATTGCCCTCCCTAATGAAGCAAAGAATCATTAACATCACAACTACATGTGAGGAAATGTTAGAGTCACTTTCTCTGTTGTAAATTATTATTTTCTTTTTCTTTCATGTTTGTAGTATCATTATTACATAGCTTAAAACAAAGGAAATGCTTACAACAATGTAATTTTAATGAGTTTTATTGTGATTAAAAGAATATAAAAAGTTAAATTATGAAATAATAATAAGATAATGATTATAGACTAGGAGAAAGGATATATGTATTATGCTATTATCTCACTCTATCATTATAAACATGATTATGTCGTACATGATTATGTATGTATTGATGAAGCTTAATGCAAAAAGGAGAGGGGGCATAAGGTGGAGTATGAACCTCATAAAGGGTATGGTTGTTAGCTTATCACCCCACCACGCAAATGGGGTTATGGTGCAAATAGGGGTATTAATGAGGATTAATGGGAGGAGGAGAGGAGGCATAGGAAGGAGTATGAAACTCACCTTTTTAGATTAGGAAATTATGTAACTCACGGGTGAAGTTATGCATGGTTATAAAGTGAGGATTGCTCCACATTCACAATGACAATGTCATTTATTGTGATGACATATTTGATGCAATTACCATGATTGAAAAATAGTAAAGTAGTAATGGTTGAGGCATGAAGTGAGGGGATTTCAATCAAGGAGGAGTTTTTTTGTGGTTGTGGGGAGGGAAAGGCCTCAGATCGACAAAGTTGGTCAGGGATGAATGAGAAGCTTAAATAAGTTGTTCATTATTTGTTGCCTTAATGGACTCCTCTAATCTTGTTGCAGGTATCCCCTTCTAGCTTCTTTGGTTTTTGTAGTGTTTTTATAGTGTTTGGCTCCCAAGTTGGAGTGGTGGGTGATCCAAATCTTTGGGGGGAGGCCCCCAAGATCTAAAAACTTGAAATGGATCTTGGGGGGAAGGCCTCCAAGATCTAAAAATTTGAAATGCCAAAAGAATAGAGAGAATGCACAGTAAATAAAATCATAAAGATTTTTTTTTTTTATTAAAATAGAGAATAATTGTAAAAGCTACATTGTGATGGACAATCTGTTTTTTTACAAAATATGGCTTGTTACTTATAGTACTTTTTTAGTTACAATACCATGGGTAAATTCCTTGGGTGGGTAAATACCACGGGTGAATGAATACCATGGGTAGATTCCACTTACAATACTAGGGGTGGATGAATACCATGGGTGGGTGCCATTTACAATACCATGGGTGGATGAATACCATGAGTGAATAAATATCATGGGTAGATGCCACTTTCCATTTAGATCATTCCTCCCTCATTAAGAAGCAATGATCTCCATTGTGTGAAGTTCCCTCACGAGAAGCTTGTGTTGAATATGAAGAGCCACTAAAGAGAAGAGTTGTGTGTGCTTAGCCCATAACTGTGATGAACAAAGATCCGATAATAGAGATACCCTGTAATGCTTGTGACCGACTATGATATTGACAGTGTGCGGCCTAGAAAATGGACTTTAATGAACTGTGAGTTTGTGGATGACCCATAACCATGACAAACGAATATCCGAGGATAGAGATACCCTGTAATGCTTATGAGAAATTATGATACTAACATTGTGTGGCCTAGCAAATGGACTTTGATGACAAGGATTTTATGCAGTTGACCCATAACTGTGATGTCGACTATTGATGAAGTAGTAGGTGCCTAAATAGCTTGGGGTGGGAGGGCATGTCTCCAAAGAACCCAAGTCAGATGTTGTTATGCTGAAACTGATGAATGTGAAGCAAATGCCCACTAAAGTAGGGTGGGAGGGCACATCTCTAGAGGGAACCCTCTCCGAATGTTGCTCCAAATATAAAAACTAATTTAAAATGGGCATAACTCGGTCAATATAACTCAAAATATTTACTATAACCTGTTTTTTGAAATAGAATGACCATCATGCATCTTCTCATGTGATTGAAATCCATATCTGAACAATTTGGAAACACATATTTACGCTGCAACTATCTCGCCGTCACGAAAGTTATGAAAAATAGTTGATTTTAAATCAACAATATCTCCCTCATCCGAACTCCGATTCGACCAACTTTTTTTGGAATTGGGTGATTTTTTAAGAGGAGCTGAAATCTGCAATCATTTTTACGAAATTATGCAAAAAAAAAAAGGATAGGAGAGTCGCTGTCCACGAATTGGTGTTAAAACACAACTAATTTTAAATCAACAATATCTCCCTCATCCAGATTCCAATTCAACCAATATGTTTTTGAATTTGGATATTTTTTCACAAAGAATCCATATATGTTATTTTTTTTGTAAAAGTTACACCACAATTTTCATATCTAATCTGCACTCGCCGCCCAAAAAATTCTTGCAAAAAAATGAAACAAAAATTATTTCCACTTTGCCCAAGAAAGTGCTTTGTGGAGGTCGTAGCACATGCATGAAGTTTTTTAAGATTGTTACAAAAATTTGAAACTAAATATGCATCAAACCCCCATTCCCATGGATCAGTAACCTAAATCTGTTGGGAGAGAATAATTGTAAAAGCTACATTGTGATGAACAATATGCCCTTTTACAAAATGTGACTTGTTACTTATAGTCTTGTTTTAGTTACAATACCATGGGTAAATTCCATGGGTGGGTAAATACCATGGGTAGATTCCACTTGCAATACGATGGGTTAATGAATACCATGGATGGATGCCACTTACAATACCATGGGTGGACTAATACCATGGGTGGATAAATACCATGGGTGAATGAATACCACGGGTAGATGCCACTTTCCATTCAGATCAGAGGGGGGAATTTTGGTTAAAGATTTGTAGGAGCCAATTTTACAGTTTCCCAACTTCATGTGGGGAGTAGCACATAGGTGTTGTGATGTTAGTCAACCCCTCACCCTTTGTACAATCTAGAACCCCCTTTCCCACAACCTGTGATTTGTGTTGACCTGTATTTCAACCTACCTAACCCCAATATAATGAAATGGAACGTGGCCAAGGCAGGGGATTATAGAAAGAAGAAACCTAGGGTGTGTGCCCAGTGTTGTGCCCTTTGGGAACCTACCCCAAGGGATCCTAAACACACATCCTAAGCTAAGAAAGAAGCTATTATAATTGAGAGGTTATTTCATGATAGGTTTTTTTATTTTTCCAAAATTGAACTCGAGGAGATAGAGAATGTAGTGAAAGAAAGAAGTTAGTTTTTATATCTAAATAAATTCTAGAGGAAAATGTGAGATGGATGAAGACTTAATTTACTCTTATACTTGTGATACAAGGATATTATGAATCACTGAGACTTATTGACCAGTGAATTCCTTGATAACCCAAGCTCTCAAAAGTAAAAATGAATAGTATCAAGACATCTTCCATAACATTAAATTTGTAGAAGGAAAATTTAAGGTGGTTTGTAGAGCAATGTTCTGTATAATAATTGAGGTTCCATAGGTTACAAAGGAAAATGAAATATGAAATACAAGGAGGGTTCCTCTAGTTCCAAGGGAACAAAATCCAACCCCCTTATCCTAGATGAGGACCCATAGCCTTTAGGAACAACACAAGATGAAGGAAGGGAGATTAAAGAGCCAATGGACCTACTTGTGGAAGATAGTGACCCACCCCATACTATTTGATATTTGTATGTTTAATTTCATCTGAGTTATATGCATAACTATACCATGTTAACTTAGGTTGTTATCTCTTTTTGTTTTCTATTTTATAGATGCTCAAGTCTAGACAATAGAAATAAGTACATTTACGTTAAGCTAGTGGAATACCTAGTTTCCCTTGAGGTGAGCCTCCGCTAGAGTCTCATGTAACATTTTTTTCTGTAAAATGTGAAGATACACCTATGTTTTTAGCTTAAAAAAATAACAATGATTTTTATTGTTTCTTGAGATTGGTTTTACTTTATTGGGTTTAATAATTGTCTATAACAAGTTAATTGATTTGTTTTAACATTGAACCATTTCTACAATAAAAGAGATTAGAGGGACACACAAATTGTTCTTTTATGTTTTTATGAGTTAACAAGTTATAAAACTTAGTGTCACAAACACTGTGAAATTTACGCCTAATGTAGCATAAGTGGGGTAGTTTAAGAGAAATTGTTTCTTCTTCCTCCACTTTCTTAAACCACCACATAGGTCTTGTAAAGGGGATATTCAAATTTTGAGTGGAATAATGTCTCTCCTATAATGCCTTCGATTGTAGGGATGAATTTCAAGGCCTCACAAATGAATGTGAAGGAAAATAATGTTGTTATTTCCTAGATGAACATTCTAGGGACCAAGTGCCATGAATAAGGTCATAAACAACAAAACATGCCTTGCATAGGAGATCATGGTCCTTTAGTGGGATACGGGCTCTAACATGAGGTTTTGTGAATAATGGATGGTCTTGTACCATGGTTGGGGGAGAGATTAAGTGAATTAGTCCATAATTTAATAATATTGACTTAATTGGGCATGATTAAGGACATGTACCATAATATATGCACTTTAAAGTAGAGATTTCACATACAAGCGAGATATGGGCAAGGTCAAAACGTTTTGTGTAGTAGGGATGGGTTTGAAATCCTTGACCATGAATAAAGAAGGAAAATAACGGCCTTAAATAAAGCACATGACCTTTAGAGGTAATCTTTAGCCTCAAAGTAGAATATGAGTACAATTATGAAGTCTTTTGTGATGCGTGTCTTAGGGCATTGGTCATGATCAAGGGAGAAAATAAGGCCCTTGGTCCCTTTATGATTATTCATGTATTAGGGCCATAAATAATGCCATAAACCACATAACATGTGCTTTAAAGGGATTCATTGTCCTTCTAGTGACATATGGGTATCATTATGATTTTTTTTGCATTGAGGATAGGTATTGAGACCTTAACCATGCTTTGGGGTGAAATAAAGGGAATTGTAACCTAAATGATTATTCTTGGGATAATTGGCCATGTTTAAGACCTTAAACTACAACACAAGTTCGCAATGGGAATATTTTCCATATGCATGGGATAGGGGTGCCAATAGGTGTTTTCGATCTCAAGGTCTTAACTATTGTTTGGGAGGAAAACAAGGCCCTTCATCACTGCTTAAATATTATATGCCATATGGGATACAAAATATATCTCAAACCACCACAAAACCCCTCTAGAAAATTTTACACACAATGGGTAGGCCTTAAGACATTAACCATTTTCATGGGAGAGAATAAAGTGGCTTAGGACCTAAATGAAGCTTCTATGGCTCATCATCCATAAATAATTCCTTGAACCACTACGAAGGCCCTTTATAGGGGATATTTAACCTTCAATTATGATATGGGTTTCATTAGGATTTTTTGTGATCCAAGGATATGTCTCTAAGTCGTGATCATGGTAAGAAGAGGAAATAAAGGGCCTCAAATAAAATATTGTAAGAAATTCATCCATGAACATGGGCTCAAGGCATTACATAGGCCCTCTAAAAAGGGTATTTTCTTTTTGAGTGGGATACGGATGAATATAGAATATTTTCATACTAGGAAAGGATTCTAGGGTCTTGACCATGGTTAAGTATGGAAAATAAGAGCAATATAGTGAATGGATATTCTAGGGCTCATGAGGCAAAATGAGTTCTTGAATCATTATACACAACCTTTAAAAGGGGTCTTTATCCACCAAGTGGGATACATAATCCATTATTATATTTTTTCCACTAAGGATGAGCCTTGTATCTTATCCATGATGATATGGGAACCACTTTGACATGTTTCATTCTAGATGGTTCTTAAGACACTACCCATGGTAGAAGGATAAAATAAATGTCTTAAGGACTAAATTATTCTTTTATTTATCATGGATCATGCATAAGTTTTGAAATCACCATACAAGCCATGTAATGAAATATTTACCCCACACGCACATTATGAACACAATTATGAGGTTTGGTTTGCTAGATATTGGTATTAGGGACATAACCAAGGTCTAAAGGAGAATAAGTAGTTTCTTAGGAACAACCATGTAACATTTTCTTAATAGATTAATATAATATGATGATTAAAGGATTAAATTGTGCCAATGTAGGAGGATTTTACAATAAAAAACTAAAGTATTAATCTCTTAATGTATTTGTGTCCTATGGAATGAGAAGGTGAAGATTTCTACAAGTAGGCCATTCATAATTTTGAATTGTTTGGATGTTAATAAGATGTTAATAAAATTTACATCACTTGGAATGATAGTGTGAAATTTAGAATTGGTACACATGAACATGATCCTTAAAAATAATTGTTATGACCTAGTGATTGTCCTTCAACCATGGTGAATGCCTTAACATCAATATCTATTATTCCAAACCTTTTAATGGTGTTCATATTATATTTTTGGGATAAATCCTATATTTACAAGGCTTGTGTGGTGGTTTTAGACCCTATGCATGGTCCATGAACCATAAAATAATCTTTTAGTACCTACAATATTGGATTTTATCCTTGTATCATGGAATGTGTCTCATTGAACCATATAGTGTGGAAAAACTTGTGATGCTTCAAGCATATGGCCATCTGTAAGGCCTTGTGACCCATCCATGATGAATAAAATATCCTAATGGTATATGTATCCCACTTGGTGGTTAAATATACACTCTAAATGGCAAGCACAATGGTTCATGACATTCTTTTTTTCCATGAGCTCTAGAAGTTTCATTTAGGCCATATGGACCTTATTTTCTTGCTCAACCATATACATGATATGAAAATACATCCCTAGTACATGAAATCTCCTTTAAGAACCCATGTCTTACTTAGAGGTAAAAATTCCCATTTAGAGGGCCCTTGTGATGCTTCAAAGCCACATTCATGGAATAAATCCTTAAAATATTTATATAGTAGCCAAGGCCCTTTATTTCCTCATGTACCATGGTTAAGACCTATGGATCCATCATTGGCAAAAAATACCTTCTAATGGTACCCATATCCCCATTGAATTCCAAACATCCCCTTCGAATGGCCTCTATATTGGTTTAAGGACCTATCCATGGCTCTTGAGCTTTAAAAGGTTCATCTAGGTCTTAAGACTCTTTGTCTTCACCCATGATAATACTTAATATATTTAGATTCATCCATCATATCTAAAAATTTATAATGGTTCCCACATATTATTTGAACGTTTGAGGTTCGTTTTATAGGGTTTTTTCTAGTGGTTTAAGGTGTCATGAAGGGATTATGATCCTTATAATATTAATTTAGAACCCACAACCAATTTTCCTCTTCACTGAATATTATTAAGGCCATGAGACCCATTCATAAAATGAAAAATCACTTAGTGATTCCCATATCCCACTAAGAAGTCAACAATTCAAGTTTTCATGGTAGTATGAGGCCAAGTCTAGGGAACAAGGAAATAGAAGCCTCATTTTGGCCAAAGGTTCAAGAGTCATCTCTTGTATGTAAAACCTCTTAATCGTATCCATATACCACTCGAAGGAAAATGTATGATCTAGAGAGTTTATGGGGATTTGAGGAATATTTTATGTTAATTAAGAACTACAAGATTCAATTAGATAGTAAGGAACTTATTTTCCTCCTATAATCATGGTTAAGGTGTTGAGATCCATCCTTCGAACATAAAATATCCTAGTGAACATATTGATGAAAATTTCATTAACATTTGACTATTGAAGCTTGACTAACATCTCTTTCATCAATGCATTCTTGCAATCTACATCGTTGCACCCTGTAACATTTTCTCTCATTTTTTCTCCTAGTCTTGTTTGCACAAATATGGAATGGCTTGTCATGTAGGTTTCTCTTGTGTCTTTCTAAAAGGAAATAAAGATCAACCTCTATTTTAAAGGTGACTACATTGAGTCTCACACACACACACACACACACACACACACATATATTACATTGAGTCCTTTATAAAAAAATAGGTGTTTTAAAACTATAGTGTCTCTCAAAAGGCTTTTGAGGTATTATCCCACTCTAAAGCATGTGTGTTTTAATAAAAAAATGCGCTCTCATGACTTTCCCTCCTTATTTCTATCACAACCTTATATGTATGTGTCCACAACCATGGCCTTCAAAGGACAAATTATTTAATAAAAGGGATGTTCATATTGTAAAAGTAGCCCTTTGGGCCCATTATTATCAAATTCCCATATACATCAACAAATGCAAACTATATGTATGCCAACATTTGATCCAAACACCAAGGCCATTGAATAGAACCTTTCATCGTCGAACTTGTTGAGTGGGGACAACGATATATATACAATGCACTCAATTTCCCCATGTCACATGTGGGATAATTCTTTGCATTGATTTCATTTTGTTTTAAAAATTTTGCATGAAAAGTGCATATGGAGATGAAATCACAACTATAGTTCTTGATCTAGGGCCTCATACATGTAAAGTTGGTTATGCGGGTGACGATGCCCCAAGTGATCTAGGTGGATATTGATGGCCACCTGCCTATTCCACTTGGACTCCCACCATTGTTTCTTTCACTTTCCTTAATTATAGCACAATTTACTATTTTTGGCATTTTTTCGGGGCTTGAACTTCTGGGGCCGTTTTGATGCCCTAAATGGTGTTTTTTTGGAAAACAGGAAAATTGGAAGCTTGGAATAGGGGTTTCTAGTTGAAAGTTGTAGTCCTTAGATACATATTTCTAATGAGGTATCGTACATGTCAAACAAATATTGTATGCCAAAGTTACAACCCCAAGAATTTGATGTACCAATTTACCCCAACAGGGCCCACAAACTTTTGGCACTTCATTTCCTTGGTTTAGGTTTTTCCATTGTTTCTCAATAATAAATAGGCCTTTGAGCCTCATTTAACACAATTAAAAAGGCACGTAGCCGCCACATCTCTTCTCAAAGATAAGAAACCATTGTTCGAGCTAGTTTATTTCCATTTTGCATGTAAATAGTTGTCAGTACTTTGTTATTAAGGAAATGAAGTTTTTTTCGTTGTATCTCTGTGTTTCTATTTATATCTGTGTTTAGTTTCATTCATTCATAAATCTAGATCACTAAGGCAAATTTTCCTTTGTTCTGGGATCTATTGAGAAAACAAATAGGCTAAATAGGTTCCAATCAATGAAGCTATTAATAGTGTAGAAGGTCCTTTGGTCAAGATTTTCTCACTAGAAAGGGTTCAGCGTAGACACTAGAGAAAGTACAGTGTGTCAGGGGTCCAATTTATATGGCACTGGATTATCATAACAAACCAACACATTCACCTATAGTTAAGAACAATAAGCTAGGAAATACTACACCAAATTTTCAGCTACTATGCATGAACTTGGCAATATGAAAGTAGATGTTCTGGATGATCCCTTTGACATCATGTCAAGAATGATATATATAATATATATATTATATATATATATATATATATAGTCAATCTATTGATTTTATCTCTATTGTTTCTCTGTTTGATGAGAGGCATTTACGAGGGGAAAAAACTCATGGAGAACATGAATGGAGGATGGGGATGAGATTGATGCCATGCTTCTATCAACCATAAGAAAAACAAAACCCAACTTTGGAGTGTAGGACCTAAAGGGTGAGATACTCTTTTGAGTTCATCATCTTTTTCAGTCAATCTGATATGCCCATTTGAAAGAGCTTTTAGGTATTCCTACTAAGTAATCCAATATTCCACCTTTAGGTTGAGGTCCTCAGTTGATAGCCCTCCTTGCCACCAAATAAAGGTAAGAGTAGGGTTTGTAACATGAGCCAATTTACAATAGACATGATCTTTGAGAAAGTTAGTGAGAGCAAGAGGTAACACATGATTAATAACACTTGCACACTAGGGATCAATACCAAGTTCGACCCTATCACCCCTACTAACCCTCCAAGCTAGACCACTTCTAATGATGTCAAAGGAATTTAAAACAACCCTCTAAACAATCTCTATATTAGATCTTGGCTTATTGGTCTCTTAACCATTCTTCTAAGGAATTGGGAACAATATACTTTTGAAAAGTCACAAATGTCCACAAACTATGAGTAGAGTGTTAAATTGTAGTAAGAAAAGGATTCATTTGACTTGTGCCCTAGTTAAATGGAGAACTTAAAATTTCCACCTTAATGGGATGAGTTGGCAGGTATTCGGCAAGAGTGACATGGCCAAATCACTCAGTTAAGTCAATCAATTCGAGTTTGTGGGATAGAAGTATAGTTGTGTGCAAGTTGGTAGCTAAGATCTAGCTATCTAGAGGTGTTATCTTTAGTGAACATCAGTTATCTGAGCTCTAGCCTAAAATAGAGTCAGTATGAGTTCAGTTGAGTAGTTGTAACTATTGTAAACTCAACTAACTCTTAGTTAGCTAATCAATTTACTAAAAATAGCCCTAGTCATGCATGAAAATCAAATTTCCTAGTGAAGTTGGAGAGAAAAGTCATAATGTAATCATTATTGTATAGTAGTGAGTGTAGAGTGTTTACATGTAGCAGGTGACCTAATTTCCTTAGGAATTTCTCAAGGAAATAGGAGCTTCCGTATTGTTTAGGAGCAGGAATTGCACAAGGAAACAGGAGGAAGCAGGAGGCCTATTTTGGTTAAGTATTGGCTAGAGCAGACTCAAGAGTAGATTAGTATGGCAGTGCAGATTGAGCTTCAAGCGTTAAAGTAGTCATTATAACAGATCATTGTTCTCATTTGATATAATTCAAACAAATGAGAGGTTTTTCCCTAGTTGGGTTCTCCAGTAAAAACTTTGTTCATTGTGATTGAAATATTTCATGTGTTTCTATTGTCAATTTTCTTTCCGCAAATTTTAGTAGAAGAAATTTGTGTCCATTGAATACAGTCTGAATTCATTATTAGTTGCAAATTTCAAGTTATTTCTACATAGAGATTAGGCGACATCTACATTTTGTAGCTAAGGCTTTGGAAAAATGGAGTAAGTTTTTTAAACCCCAGTCCCCTAGGGATTTTGGTTTACCAATGGAGACCGATTTTACCCAAAGCAACACCCTCAACCTTTTGGTTTTGAAGATAAAATTTTGATGGGGAACTAGCAACCTCCCCAGACATATGCAACAACCCGCAAGCGACATATATTAGAAACTCATCAACCTAGGGTCGAGATGTCTAGAGAGCACCAGAACTAGAGCCGAGATCCTAGACTCCAACAAGACACCAATTCTTCCAGCCTCACTGTAATGGGCCATGTCACTGGGGAATTGAACCCAAGTGGATGGGGTGGCGAATCACCATCCCTACCACTCAAGCTAAGAACCCTTTGACTAACATCCTCGACTATTTGTTACCTACTCATAAAAAAAGGAACATGTAGACCCTTGATTTTTTCCAAGACACACTTAGGGATCTAGGCTAATGACATCCAATATACTAGAATAACTTATAACTGTTAGGCCCCTATACTACTAGTGTAACCCCTTATTCTTATTAGTACAACCCACTTATTATATTGATGTACCCATGTAGTGCCCATATTGTTACTATTGTTCCCCATAGAAGCGCACTATTGCTATTATTGTGCCCTTACATTATTATTGTTATGTCGGCATTGATTATGTTATGACCCTTTAGACTCCTATATATAGAAATGAGGTCTTTTCATTTGTATCATCCAAGAATTGTTCATTTATGTAATGTAAAGGAGGTTGCACCCTCGAAGAGGCTGAATTTTAAGGCGTTGATCTATCTTTTCTATCTTTT
>APFE031612783.1:330788-342130 GCA_000404065.3 Pinus taeda
AGATTCTCTATGCTATATAACAGGCAACCATTCGGATGGTTTGCTAAGAGAGTGAGAGGTTTTTGTGAGGATTTCTTGATGTAATCTCCGATTTGATTAATAAATTCCTGATGCCTATATTTGGTGGACATAGCCTAGATTGATTGGGTGAACCACGTTAAACTCTTGTGTTTATGTGCTTGATATTCTGCTGTGTGGTTATTTTCTTTAGCTGTACCTCTGAGACCAACATTTTTTCAATTAATTATATAGAATTTTAATAAGATTTGAATTAATAATTCCTAGAGGAGGGCCATCCATTGTAAATTAGGAAATGATTGCTGCCCAGAACCGCGCGGTTCCTTAATCCGACTACTACCATACATGGCTTACAAATTTGCAAATGCGTAGAGCAAGTTGAATGAGCTTCTGTCTTATCTCTGTCCCGTGACTCCGGAGTTTTATTCTCTTTTCTCAATTCTCAAATTTTCCACCAAAAATTGCTTCACATATTTGTTTTTCATAGTATTTATGACTCGAGTCTCGGAACTGTAAAGCTTTTGGATTTAAATCATGTTCGAAATTCAAATATGGTGGTGACTTTTGTAGAGTGGGTTAGTTTGGTTTGAATTCAATGTTCCAACGAGAAAGTGTGCCATAAATTTTGAATTTTAATTCAAAAATTAATGATGAAAGAATTTTTTGTTAAGTTTGCGCCCGCCAGTATCCCAGCGATATTGTAAACCATGGTGTGGTGTTGTGTAACATTATATTGACTAGATAAATAATTCGTTGCATTTTTGTTAAATTTAGGTTAGGGCTATTTTTTTGTTTTGAGTTTTATATCACTTTTGAATTTACATCAATTTTTATTAAATTACTTTTGAATTTACATGATTTTTTATTAAATTATTTTTGAATTTACTTGTTAATTTATTTTTTGATTTATATAATTTTTTTATTAATGTATTTTTGGTAATTGAAGTAAATTTCATTCACTTAAATTATCAATTTTTTTGAGCTATAGTTTATGAGAATTTAAGGTATTATCTATAATGTTGATGTGGAATATAGCTTAAGTAAATATGTTTTTTTGGTGTTAGGTGAAAAATCAAAATTTGTAACCATTGTTTTATTTTTTATTGGGCAATTTTTTCAAAATTACTATAGTATTGTTATTGATATCATTTTAACTTTACACTTCTTCTTTCTTTTTCTTTTTTTTTAAGAAATCAAATCAGCCTAGATCTATCAAGGGCCTCATTGGAGAAAATAATATTTTTTTACACACATTATATAAGATGTCTTTCTGAGGAAAATAGCATTCTTAATAAGAAGTAAAGGTTAAAATCCAATTATTTTATTTAAGTTTCCAAAAAATTGTCATAAATAAAGGATAAGAGTAAATTATTATAATGTAAAATATAAAAATAAGTATATATCAAAGGCTACATAGTAGCTAGTAACTAAGGCTTAGCTTAAAATATATTTTAACTAAACTAAAAAAAATAAGACAAACATTCATCATAAAAAATAAAAACAAATAGTTACAATTTTATATTGTTGAATGCCATCACTAAAAATTAAAAAATATATTAACTAATATTGTTTATATTAACATATGTACACCTTATATATATATATATATATATATATATATATATATATATATATATATATATATATAAAATTAAAACTCTTTAAAATATATTTTAATATAATAAAAGTGACCTAAATTAAAAATACGTAGGAAAAAACTACCATCTACAAAAATGGAAATAAAAGAAAAAAGAAAAAAAATGAAAAATGAAAAAGTTAAATAGAAAGGAAATAAAACTAAAAACAAAAAATTAGTAATTAATAGAAATTGAAGTTACTAAAAGAGCACATAATAAAACCTCAATGAATCACCTTACAAATAAATAAATTTAAATAATAACAAAAAATGAATTCCCAATGTTGAACTATGGATAAGTAGCAAAAATATTTGATCAAAGGAAAACTAATACATAGTCAAAGCAAAATTGAATGCCTAATACCATGGTATAATAATATAAATTTAATGAAATGAGAAATAATTAATTTATTAACTAGCATAACTATATTAATAAATGTGGTTGATATACTTCGATAGGTGTATACCAATCACATGCATAATCATATTAACAAATGTGAGTAAAAAATGCCAATAATGATATAGATGTCATAATAATAATAATAATAATAATAATAAATAATTCAAAAATATCTATTATGTTTTTTAGACATGTGATGTGATTATGGCAAAAAACATGTCTCAAAAACTTGATATGGATCACAAAGCCCTAATTCAATAATAGCTATTATTATTGTTGTTAATTAGTTATTATTATTATTATTTTAAATTAATTATTGTTATTACTAATTAATTACTATTATTTTTTTTTGTCAGTTAACATATTTTATTAATTTAGAAAAAATTTACAAAGGAAGATTCTGATCATCAGTCGACTCCCAATCTCACTCCAAAAGAATTTTTTGGTTTGGTAGGAGGATTACAAAATTGACAAAAAAAAAAACCACAAAGATGGGTGTTGATATACCCAGAGATCAAAAAGTTGTCAGAAAACATACAAAATGTATATGAAACCAAACTCGAGAACCAATACTAAGGGACCTAATCTTGACATTGCTCTTTTCTCCTCATTGAGGACACCCTGTCCAAAATATCCCATTGTTGCTGCATAACATCGTTGAAGGAACCAATGACTTTCAAGTGATCCTCCTGTCGAATACGAACGAGCTCCACTAGCTGAGACGAAAACTCTTGAAGTTGCCCTACAACAGACGAGAATGAGGATGGCTCTCTCTCTTGGCTCAGAGCTGAGCGAATTTCATGGGCCAACTCGCTCGCTTCGAGCCCTCCGACTCCAGTACCATCCTTGCTGCCACCACCCACACTAGAACACCCTCCCAGGGTAAGGCCTCCCCGATGCACACGACCTCAATGATGGAGCATGGAGATTAGCACTCCAGACCACAGGGATAGCATAACCACACCACAACGAGAAACCACCTCTAGCACAAATTGACACTTATCCCAGCTCAAAAATCCTTCTCACTAGACACCTTCCCACCCTCAGAGACAGGAATAGAGCCAACATTAATACAATGATGACACTGCATAGACCAACCAAATCACCCACATGAATCCACACCCTTACCACATACCCGGAAGAGTATGACCTCCAACCAGGCGCAACTAACTCCTCACCCCCAACCCCAGGTTGACACTTCCCAACACAATGATGCTACACTAGATACCCCATAAGAGGACCCCCCCCAAATCCTCGAAACAGGAAACAAGAACCGCATGGGAGCCTAGCAACCCAGGTTACAGGACCCCATGCTCAATGCTAATCCTCCAAAATAGAAGAGGACAACTTGCCAGGAATGCAGTGCAACTGGCAATACCACCACCCCACCAGCTAATTTGTCGATACCCAAGGAACCCAGAGAAACCAAGTGACTTTGAAGTATAAACAATACATAAACAACTTACTAGATAGCCAGGTGACCACTTCTCTCCACAACAAAGATGGGAGGCAGTCAAGGACCAATACACACAGCTCCTCTAGCCCATGTTTCTTCTCTCTTTGCAGTCCCAAGATCCCAGACATGGAGAGCGTCTAAACATGAACCAACTAACACCCACACCACCCACTCCGAGGAAGCTCCATCGACATGAATAAACAGACTCATGGGCTTCTAGAAAGAACCAACGCAAACTCATCGATGACCTCCTCAACTCCAGGCACTCCCATTCCTAGATGAACTATAAACAATCTCCAAAATCAACGGCTCTCAATAAACCCTGTGCACCTAACGAAAATAACCCAAGATCTGAAAGGACCCTTCGACGTCGGCCAGATGTCTGGCGCCTTAACAACATCTAGTCAAACACCAAGGTGGTTAATTAAAATTTTGCCTCATCAAATCATTGCGCATTGGAACCACCACCCCCATCGAGGTATTACTAATCAATAACTAGTATTATCATTATTATTAATGGTTAATATTAATAGTATTATTAATAAATAATTTTTATTTTTATTTGTTAATTAATTTAATGCGATTATTAATTCATTAATGTTAATAATAATTCTTTTTATTTTTTGTTGTTAATTATATATATATATATATATATATATATATATAATATATAATTTTAAAATAATTGAAAATCAATTAATCATTTAAAATAATTGTTGTTATTATTGATTAATAATTATTATTATGATTTTTATTATTAATTATATTTTTTTAATTCAAGCTTTTGTTAATTCATGATGAATTACGAAAAAGTCTTTCAATAAAAATTCACATAAGAGAAATTTTTGGCCGATGTGTTTCAAAACCAACAAGTGTGGTTCATCATCAGGGGACCAGATGAAAAGGTAGACTATCACAAAGGCTTAAATAGAGAGCAATGTAAAGACCATAATTTCAAGTAACGACTATTTTTGAACAATAATATTTAGATTATGATATTAATTTATTAAAAACCAAATATTATTAAGTTAATGATTATGTTTTAAGTTTAATTTAACCATAATCGTTACTTAATAATAATATTTGTTTTTAATAAATTAATATCATAATTTAAATATTATTGTTCAAAAATAGTAGTTACTTGAAATTATGGTCTCTACATTGCTCTCTATTTAAGCCTTTTTCAAAAATAGTAGTTACTTGAAATTATGGTCTCTACATTGCTCTCTATTTAAGCCTTTGCGATGATCTGCCTCTTCATCTAGCCTTGATGATGAACCACACTTTTTGGTTCGAAACGCATCGACAAAAAATTTCTCTTATGTGATTTGTACTGAAAAGCATTTCTTAATTATTTTAAATAATAATATAATTATTTTAATAACTAAATCTTAATTACTCATTTGTATTTTGCTAGTTAATTAGATTATAAATTATATATATATATATATATATATATATATTATTATATATTATATATAATATATCGCTTCCAAAATAATGAAATATATACACTATCATTATATAATAATAAATATAATATTCTATTATTGATATCATGAGGCCATTCAAATTGTAAATAATCAATTTAATAATTGATTTTGATATTTAATAAAATAATTGGTATTTTATATATATATATATATATATATATATAACAAAAAAAATTCTAATATTTATTATGTTCACATTACTTTTACTTATAAGATATAGATTTTTCATTAAGTTTAATTTTTTTTTAATCACTTTTTCAAACTTCATAATTTTTTTTTATACATAATTACTTTTCCTCATACAACTATGTAAATATAATTGAAAAATATCCAAAATTAACATAGTCCATGTACAAAAATAATATTCACAAATCTAAATAGTTTTGATTTTTTTCAATCCTATTTAGTAATAAGAAAGTATATTTATTATAAATTTTCATTGTCTTCCTAATTAACCTTCTTCTTGGATCTATTTCTTCATCGTATCATGAAGATGAATCACACTTATTGGTTCGAAACGTGTAGACCCAAATCTTTAATGTAACTTATTCCGAAAAACTCTTTATACATTTCTCCATCCATTTAAACCACATCCAATTCATGTATATTCACGTATATAGATATATTATTTATTTATAATATGAAATATAACTAGTATAAAGTATAATCAGTTATAATCAAATATGTTAATAAAAAGTTAAATGTTTTTGTGAAGTGGGGGTCTTTATTATTTAAGTGGACACATGAAATATAAATGGTTGTGGCTACTAGGGGTTCTTGAAAAAGAAATGTCTTTTATAGATCCCTTTTGCCATTTAAAACCAGTGCATGTGCCCACTGGAATCGATGAGCTGGCGGCCCCCACTCTTTCGGCTTTGTTACGCCGCGTCAATAGAACGAACATGCACGCGTACGGTGGATGACTGTTTCACCATTATCCATTCCCCTCTGCTTCGTCCATTTCCGCTATAAATATTCCCCCTTCTCTGCTAACATCACAAGGCCTCCGCAATCTCACTGATCTCACTAGTATGAGATTAGTATTTTGAAGTCCCCGGTATTTAATTTTTTCTATTTTGTTGTAGAATTCTAGTTATTGTTGTTTTTTTTTATGTAAAGAAATCGCGCCTGGTATGAGATTAGTATCTTGAAGTCCCTGGTATTTAATTTTTTCTATTTTGTTGTAGAATTCTAGTTATTGTTGTTTTTTTATATAAAAAAAATCGCGCCTGAAACAGCTATATGTTTTGCCTTGATCATGTGTGGCCAATTTTATTTGAAAATATAGCAATTTTTTGTTGCGGTAGAAAGGATTATGATTTTTTGCTGGGAGCAATCGGATCAAATATTTGTTTTAACAGCGATTAAATTTAAGTTTTAATATATTGTGTTGCTTTCATGGGCAGGCTACGACATAGAGGTATCGATTGAAGCGGGCTGTATAACTCTGGAAAGCAAGAAAGAAATGCCCGCTCTGACACAATTAATGCCCGAATTGGAGCAGAATTTAAGAGAGCGGGCATTTCTTTCTCGCTCACTAGATCCGACCTCTCTAGAAAGATCAGATGCGATATTTGGGGGGCTACGTGTATTTCCACAAGGTTCTTAACAGCCAGGAATTCCATCATGAAACTTATGGGAAGGTGACTAACTAGTAGTTTTATTTTCAGGGATTTAGATTCTATAATCTTCTGATTCATGGAGTAACTACTGATTTATAAAATTTACTGTGTGATTTGATGAGGAAAAAGGACATTCATTCACATCTATGATTGTTTGAAGGCAAGCTGATATCTGGTGTGAGTATATTTATGTAGATGATAAATTTTAAGAATATTTCAAAATCTGATAGATTGAGGAGAGTTTAATTGTAAGTTGCCATAGACATATTGGTTTAGTTTGCATCCCAAGAGGAGAAGCAGCTACAAGACATCTACATGAATCTTGTAGCCGCTGATCCACACAAGGAACATGAAAAAGGCTTTTCTTTTTGGACGTGAATACCTCCTCAACAGCTGAGATCAGACAAAACTTGTGCATGCAACATTATCATTGAAAGATCGGGCTCCAAAGCCATGAATGCAGCTTCAATAAATAAAAGAATGGGCTCTAGCACCCGTGCACGAGGCAGCAGCAAGCAAGGCAGTGGTTCCGAGACCAAACTCTGCATAACACGTCCACAGCCGCGCAGGTAAGTGTCTAACCTTATTCGTCAATTACATAAACCATATTTTGAAAAACTACATGGCTGTGAAAATGGTTGGATTGAACGAATTTGGTGGTCAGTCAACTGGCCACCCTCAGCCAGTTACACTGCTTCGTGGGATCCGAACGGGCTTAGTTACGTGCAGACTCGCAACGAGCCGTGTAGCCAACATGTGTGGAGTGTCCAGTCGGTGAAAATCGGCGGACTGACAGTGGTGGCGGCAGTTAATGGTAGAGGGGAGGTAATGGCGGCCAGGGACACGCAGGAGAATGATGACCATCACGATGGATAACGGTTCGGTCCGGCCACCTCACCCCCTTGCCACGAATTGCGCCGCAGTTCAAAATGCTTGGCTGAAAGGCTCGCACATCCACTGTTCACTCGCATTTGCAACGTCCTAGCCGAAGTACTCGTCCTCTGCTTCCACAATCCGTTAACCCGAGATTTCCGGCCAGTTTCGAAGTTCTCTCGCATCCCGAGCCCGTTCAGAAGCGCAGTTACCTCCTATAGAAGCCAGCAAGCATCATACAGGAAAAAGTTCTACAAGAAGTACGACACAGCCTCCTAGAACAGAGAAACTTGAGATTTCCTTTGACAAATTTGAAGTTCCGAAAGAGGTAGGCTCGAAAGACACTTTCCCTGCATGGTATATTTCGAAAGGTGGTGAATTGAACTGTCTGAAGTAGGGATATTAGAGGCAAGTCTGCATGTGGGTCAAGAATAGTAGTTTGCCTGTGTAATTACACGGAATTTCTCAGTCGGTCTTGCGTCAACATTCTCCTCCAAGGTTCCTGTGAAAACTTTCTCCTGGAGAAAAGATAAAGCACTGAGAGGGCTAGCCTGTATATAAAAATTTGAAGTTGCACGTTTGCATGTATGCTGGGAGAAAAGTTGAAGTGTTGTACCCTGTCTGTGGAAACAAAACTCCCCCCTCCATACACAGACAATCGAGTTTGGGCAACAAAAGCACTAGAACCACGGAATTGGTGCGGAGTTAAAATATAAACACTTGGGAGATCCTTTCTCAAAGTTCGAAGGAGGAAAACATAAAACAACACTCACTTATGCTCAGAGCATCTAAACAGAACACTCCCACCATGCCAGGAGGGTTTATCAGAAAGGAACCCTCAGATTCTAGGAAATTACGTGAACATCCTGCAGTAGTGGACCTCTTCACCCATGCCAATTGGATGACCTTCTCTGATAAAATCCAGGGGCATGATGATGAAATAACAGAGGAATTCCTGATGTCTCTACAACCTAAATCAAAAACACTGGCCACTGTAAATTTCAGAGGGTTGACCCTGCAACTTACCCCTGAACTCATTAGTCAGGTCATTGGTCTACCATTAGGGATACCCTGGAGCAAAGAGGAGAGAGCATTAGGCCAAAAAGCCAAGAAAGAATTCTTCCTACTAGAGGAACAATTTGTAGAAGATAAGAACAGGGTAAGGAGGGCTAGTTTACATTCTCTGTAAAGCGAAGCCAGTCTCCAAATTATGAAATACATTACCTGTGAAGGGCGGTTCAGTATTGTTTACGGCTATCATTTCTGGTTGCTAAAAGAAATAAGACATGGGTTGGATTTACCCTCAGAGCAGAAGTTAAGCATCCCCTATTTTCTCTTACAATCATTGATTTAATGTGGCACAAAATTGAAGGAAGGGACACCGGATCAGGTAGCTCATCATGGGCTCATCAAGCTCCTAGTGGAAGATGCCCTCCATACTTACATTGTCCCCCTCTCCTGGGAAAGTTTCCGCAACATGTCAAGAGGTGACGATATAAGGATTCTGGCCAAGGAACTCACCTCATCCAGCAACGAAGAGAGGGAACACGCTGAGGCAAGAGAGAAAGCCAGCGGTAAGGGAACACATGACAGACCACCACAGAAAGAACAAGAAGAGAAACAAGAGAAAGGCCAAGTTACTGAACCTAAAACTATGGAAGGACTAATGGCACAAACACCTAGGGAGAAACGACTGCAAAGTAGGGCAAAGAAGACTGAAATAGCCCAAATAAAGGAGGTCACAACCAAGGCAACCAAACAAGAGTTAAAAGGAAAGACCAATGCAACTAAATAGGCCGCAATAGCTTCTACAAGAAGTCTAGAAACAAATTCTACAAGAATTCTGGAAACAACTTCTACAGGAAGCCTAAAAACAGAGCAGAAGAAGGAGAAGTCTCCTGAGATTCTGGCTAGGGAGGCAGCAGCGGTGTTGGCTGCCTTAAGCACAACCCCAGAGCAAAAAGGGAAGTGGAAAAGTGAGCCTTCTATGTATTTTAAGGCAAGAAGAAGCATGCGAATAAAAACTGGCAGACCCCAGTCACAGTCAAAAGAACCAATTACAATTGTGGACACCCCAATTAAACAACAGGAAAGGTCTCCTCCAAAGACATCCATCATATATGAATGGGGAAGCCCGAAGACGTCCACCTGGAAGGAAAAGGTTAAAATGTTGGACACGAAAACCTCTCTACAGGATGTTGAAACAATTCTACAGGAAACGCTGGCTAGGCTAAAGAAGACCGCAGAGTTGGAAGAAAAGGCAATCAAATCATCCCAGGAGGAAGAAAAGACTGAGGAAATTGAGGAACCAAGCCCCCAGCCCAACCTGGGCTCCTACTATAACTTGCTAGAGGCGAGAAGGATAATCCCCCAAAAATTTGCAGTGCCACTCTTCTTTGCACTGGAGGAAGAGAGAGTGAGAACCACACTTGGATGAAAATCGCCAAGTCCAAGGGTGTGGCAGATATAGGTCCCTTGGAGGAATAGCTCAAAGAGGCAAGGAAAGAATTGGCTTTGGTACGGCATGTAGAAAGCAGCCAGCGGGCCAAGCTACAGGAAGAAAATGAGCTGCTCAAACAACAGCTACAGTTACAGGGACAGTTTAAGGAAGACAGACCCCACACCTTGGGAGAACAGTAGCAACATAAGGAGCCCACAACAGATAAAGAAACCACTGGTGAACAGCAGAAGAGAGATGGGTTGCAAGCTGAAATAGAGGCACTAACTAGAGAGCTACAAGAAAAGGAATTGCAAGCAACACAAGAGATACAGTCTCTAAGGCAATATGTGTAAGAAAAGGAGGCCCAACTGGCCTGCATGGCCAGCTGGGCAGAGGAGGCAATACAGTGTAGACAACCTGCCAAAACATATGCCTTATGCCTCAAGGAACAATGGTTGCAGTTCCAGATCAACACTTTGACCCAAAGGGGCATTACTCCATTCCAAAACTACCACCAATTCATGGCTTTATGTGACAGCAACTCATCAGAGGACAAAGCCAAGCTATCAGAGTTCTACCTACACAATTTGACCCTTCCCAACATGAACTTGTGGGACCCCAACACTGCAGTAGAGGACGTGCAACTTATGGCCATGGCCTCTTGGCTAAGTCATGAAGAAAAGAGAGCAGCAGAGGTCCGAAATGTTATGGACGGGGAATTGAAGGAACCACTAATGATAAGAGCAAAGCCGGAGGATCCCTCAGCACTGATAAACGCCCACCAACACTTGGAAAATAACTCCCGAGCCCTACCAGATTACATTGGCTGTCAAGCCCAAGCCATAGCCCATTTTGAGGACATGGAGAGGTTGTTGGGGGATGACTGTGTTCATGCCTGCACCCGGAGGTGGAACACACTGCCCCACAGCCTAAATATTAGAGAATACCACACCCCAACAAGGATGGTAGAGGCCTTGGCAAGAGTACCCCTCTACAAACAGTCGATGTAGAATCTTCAGGCCAACTGAATTGGCCTAAAATTCAGTCCTCCCTTACTTTTGGGGCTGTTAGAAGAAGTCAAGGAAGAGGAGGAACACAGGCAGTGGGAAGAAGTGGAAATCAAAGCAGGATTTCATGATCGTGAAGAAGATATCACTTCAGAGGCCTGGGATGTGAGGGAGGCGGTCAAGGCTATCAAGGATGATGAGTTGGATTAGTTGTTCGAGGTCGGGCAACCCATTTAGCAGGGGGGTGATGATGAGTCCGGAATTGGTAACTTATTGGGCTCATTTTGCCTAATTGTTCTTGATCAATCCACCATTTTTCATAGTTTATGCATGTTTTTTGAGTATGTTTATGTTAATTGCACGAATGAGGGTGGTCACTTTACCAAGAAGGCTAATA